>CATIWQ010721138.1:0-75446 GCA_949673415.1 Euphorbia schlechtendalii
TCATCTCTTTCTTTATCATAAGAAGATGTATGTTAGAACACCCCCATGAAGGGAATAAAACATATTCCCGGATAACAGACCACACTTTTTACCATGCGAGCAATTTCATTAATTAAAATGAGCAACCAATGTGCTAATAAAACGAATAGTTTTATTTAAACAACAAATAATATCGCGATTTATTTTTCTTTAGGCCTTGCGGGCTTCACTAAATCCAAAATCGAACATACATGTTATCCCCTGTGCTAACCTTTGTGGATGCAGGTAGATTAGGATTAGATGTATGTTTAGGATTTTTAATTTTCCTTCGGGTATCGCAATTTCAATTTTCGAGAAATGTAATTAATAGGTTAGCGGGCAGTTGCATCCCCCGATTTTTGAAGCCTTGTTATTTTCATTTTTTTCCCGCATTTACTTTCCGAACTTACTTAAGGTTTTGTGGATGGTTTATTTTTCCACTTTGTGAATGATTTATTATTCCGCAATACGTGAATCATGCATTTTAACCTCAAAAACAACCTAAGTGCGAATATGCACAATTAAAAGAAAACGGTTTCCTATAGATGTAATATATTGTGATCACTTAAGAAATAAGCAACTTATCTCGGACCCAAATCTCTGTGTCTTGGTGGGCCGTCCCCCGGATGTTAAGCCTCACAGGACTCTAATTCCTGGAAAGAGCTAATCTAGGTGGCGATTCCACACTGAGAGATGGAGGATTCGGGTTCGAACCAATCTTAAACATTTTCATCTTTTTTCTCTTTTTAACCTTCTTTCCCGGGTCCCCGACCCGATGCTTTTCTTCTTCCTCTTTTTCTTAAACACCCCGGTGGACCACGCCTTTGAACCCCGCGCACTCTCGGCCCACCGCTCCGTGTCGCCCGCTCACACCCTCTTTCACTCAAACTGAGGAAACCTCTACTTAGTTTGAGAAACCTCAAAATGACCCATCCTTGGGCTAAACATCTAACTAAGAGGTTCCTCAAAATCCTAACCTATTTTTTCTGTAAATCCTCAAACCTCTTCTCCTGTAAATCCTTCCATTCCCTCAATTTCTACTCCTATAGATATTGATATAACAAGTGTAAATTCTCCTCCTCCTTTAAACACTATGAATTCCCCTATTAATATACCTTCTTCTCCTGTTAATAACCAAAACTCTCCTATTCATATTTCCTCTCCCAGTAAAAGCCATGATTCTTTCTCTCCTGACCCTGCTCCATTAAATAATATTCAAACCCCTTCTTCTCCTATACAAACTCAAATAGAAACCCAAACATAAACACTTACCTGTACAACCATTGTACATTCTATTCCACTCAAAAAAACCAAAACCATTCCCCCTACTCCTTTAACTATAAATTTATCTAAACCTATCCCTCATTCAAACCTATCTTCTACCCCTCTGACCCCTCTATTTAGGGAAGTTCCTAATGTTGAGAACTTCTCTCAGTAAGGAAAAGCAAGTGGATAGGATACTATGGCAAATTTTATAACCCACGAAGTACCTAAACCCAGTAGAGAGCCAGTCCATGAAGACTTGGCTGATGCATCTATCTTGGCTCAGATAAGAGCGCTGTAAGGAAGAAATTCCCAACACTCAAAACTAGTTCAAGAATTGATGGTCTTGTCATTTAGACCCAAGGCTAAATTACCTAAGGTCGAACAACACACAAGCTTACCCTCTAAATCTATCAACTTAAAAGAGTTTGAGAAGATTCAATGAAGTTTGTTTGTTATTCGAAATAACTTGGCAAAAGAGAGCACCAAGAGTTTGGTTGACAAGATGATTATGATCCTAACTGACCCGATGGAGTGTGCAGCCCAGCTTGGGGTGGCTATCTCCTCTATCCCCACTTTTACTACATTAGCTAACATTGTTGGGGGAAAGATAAAGGGTAGTGTGGATGCTGGTTTTGAGAAGCTGAGTTCCTTGAGCTCCAATATGGAAACTTAAGTGGCACAACTCTATAAGTTCAGTGATGAGCAAGCCAAAAAAAAGATGAGCACCGACATGAAGATAGAAAATGTGCTCAAAGAAGTCAAAACTACTAAGGACGTAGGCCACATCATGGCGAAGGTACTGGAGACCATGTCTAAATTCTTGATGAACCATGACAATAAACAAGATCATGATGGTGATGCTGCTGATGGATATATCTTCAAAAGTGGATAAGAAGCCTATGGTAAATCTCGACTCTCTCCATACAAAGATAGACTCAATCAACAAAAAAGTCAATGAGAATACAAATGCCAAGATCTCCTCTTTGTTGAAATTCCTTATCAATGCCATGGGGAAGATCTTTCCTGAGATGCAAACTCCAAGCTTGCCTATTGTTGAATCTCTTTGCCCTGAGACCTATATGACTATTCATGCAAAGTTGAATGTCATTTGTCAAAGGTAGAAGACCTCCAGAAGAACATTGGGACTCTGGTTAGGAGGAGTGAAATGGACGTAAAAGATATTGATGACATAACCTGGTGTATATCATTATCTTCTTCTCTAGTCTAAATGTCATTATCTTCTTCTCAACGAGCTAAATGATCAGGAGTTCATTACTTCCAAGGGAAAGTAGCAACTAGAGTAAGAGATCTCATCGAAATTCATAGGCTAGCAAGAGGACTTCTAAGCTATCCTTGATGCCTTTAATATATGCTTGGAACAAATTGAGAAGAGCTAGCTATCAAAGGGGAGAAGGTAGCTCAAGATACTCTCCAAATGGAAAACCTCAATGAGGGATCTCTTCCTAGGCATCCTCAGTTTCCTCCTCAAGCATCGCATCATCAATAGCCTCAGTAGTAACAACATAAGAAAAGCCAAGATAAGATTGGACCCTCCTCTTCCTCTTCCAAGCTTACAAAATAATACCTTGTACTTAATAGTAGTAGATTGTAGACTTGAAATTGTAATAGATCATACTATTGCAATCTTAGCTAAGGATATCAATTATGTACTGACTAAGTTATTTTTTTATTAATAAAAATTACAAGTTTTTATCTCAAGTTAAGATCTTCTTAACTTTAATTATTTTAAGCTATGTATGCATGTTTCTGCTATGTGTTGAATATATGATAGAAGAACTCATACAAAGAGACCAACTTCAAATAAAAGTTGAAGTAAGATAATGTCCCAAAATGAAGAAAAATCCTCTAAGTATGGGGGAGCTGAGCTGCTTGAGGACTCACTCAATATGGGGGAGTTCAAGTTGACTAAGGTAAGTCACTTAGCATAATGGAATCTTACATCACTTTCTATGTATTCTTGATAACTCTAAACTATCTTATTCAATTAATCTCTTCTACTACCTAGTTTGCTATCTGTCCAAAATGGGGGAGATTGTGGAACCCAAGTTAATAGTACTTCACAATACTTAGACGTTTTGGAAATAGCAAACTAACAAGGATAGTGAAATTAATTGAGTACCAATTATACTCTTAATAAATGAAGCTGACTTGAGTGTGTTTAAGGAAAACAACTTAGTTTGCTGAGTAATTAATTAAGTGATGACTTATAGTAGGAAAAGCTGAGTTTATGCTGAGTACTACATAGTTTAGAAGTATATCAACTCAGCTGTGTTGAGTTAGATTTTATTAATTAAAAGCAACGTTATTTAACACTTAGAGAAATAAATTACACTTGTGCTACTAACGTGTTCTTAGAGAAACAGAACATTCTTTAGGTGCTTTTCAAGTTAAAAAGAGCTGAAATTAAAGAAGGTTTCCAATTGTCCTCACAATTCAAAAAGTTATCAATACGGAATGTTGGAGATTCTTCACTAAAGTCCAAGTTAAAAGGAATTCTCTAACATGAGACATTTCTCAATGTCTCCGCACATCTCTGCAAGCGTTAGCAATGTCAACCAATCACAAACTCCATGTTACAATTCACGTGCCTCTCTCTCAGACCGATTTTCTTGAAGACAAACTAGATTTTATTAATGGAATTATATCGTGACTCCACATTCAAATTTCTATCTCTAAACATCCTGGGATCTATCTCCAATGGGAAGATTTGAAAGATATGAAGAGAAGAGAAATCGAAGAACTGCAAGGATGAAAAGTTTGTAATGGCTACTTCACAAAGCATCACATGTAAATAGAAGGATAAAGCAGATGTTCAAACTTGGTGAATCACCTCGAATTTCTTTAAGAGCTGAAACTATGTGCAAATACTCCCAGCTTAAAGAAATTCCAAATTCAAGAAACCAGCAAATAACCATTTCAAATTTATTTGTAATAGAGAGAATTGTTCTTAGATTTAACATTGTAAGGATTCAACATTTTATAAGTTGAATTCAGTTCACATACTTTTCATTCAAATCTGAGAGTCATTTTAGGAAGGGTACCCAAACTGAATTGAGTGGTAGTTGGAAAGAAAGGTACTTTCTGTAAAATGTGTCTACTCGCTGTAAAGGCTGCTCCACCTAAATAAGGAATGAACACTTGTTTATTTAAGCTCGGAGAAGGAATCCGGGGAGTGGAGGTAGGCTCGGAGCCAAACTAGGATAAAAAAGTTGTTAACCTTCTAAACTTTCACTTTATCTTTTATCACGTTCAAACTCATTCATCATTCTTTCTATGTTTATCGCTTTGGTTGAAAAACTAATCCTAGCTGAATAGAGTTCTCAGCAAGAGATTGTAGATAAACTATGCTAGTGAAGCTGAGCTACTAATAAGTGTTTAGACCAACTCAGCACGCATAAATCATCACACATCTAAAAAGTTAACTTGGTTAAATTTTTTTATAAATCTAAAAAGTAACCAAGATTCGCATTCACCCCCTCCCCTATGTAGTTATTTATAAGTTATCTAAGGACCAACAACATGGTATTGACCATAATTATTTACTCCTTATACTCTTAAAAAAATGGGGTTGTCGAAAGGAAGAAAAAAACTATAGTTGAAATGGAAACATCCATGTTGAGTTATAATAATCTATTAAAGTACTTTTGGGGAGAAGTTGTTAACACGGCTTGATGTATTCATAATTGGGTTTTAATTTGTCCAATTAGAGAGAAAAACCCCTTATGAACTTACTTGAGGGAGTAATCGTAAGATTAGTCATTTTAGATTATTTAGTTGTAAGTGTTTTAATTTAAATACCAAGGAGTAGCTAGAAAAGTTTAGTCATAAGGCAGATGATTATATCTTTTTGGGTTAGTAAAAAAAACAACAAGGCATATAGAATACTTGTCAACAAAATTGGCCTATTATAAGAGTCTATATATGTAGACTTTGAAGATATTGACAATGCAGGAAGATGATCACGTGATGTTAATGAAGAAGGAAATCAACTCAGCATGCCACTTTGTGTACTACCCAATTTGTACAAGAGCCAAATACTGAGGAAGTTAAAGCTGATGAAGATCTCTTAGTTTATTTCAATGATGATGATCTAACTCAACATCAACAGCCCAGTATGGAGATTCTAATTGAAAATTCAAATTATCCAACAGAGATTAGGACTCATCATGATAATACTACAATGAGGTGACACCAACTAAGTAGAATCACAAGTAATCCATCATTCATTTCATTAAGTGAATTCAAGAATCTTGAAGATGCTGAATTTGATGATTATTGGATGATCACAATGGAAGAAGATTAAGGTCAATCCAAGTGCAATGATGTGTGGGATCTAGTACTTAAACCTAGATGTAAATCAATCATTAAACTAAGTGGGTTTTGAAGAAAAAACTTGATGAAGATGGCAATGTTGTTAGAAACAAAGCTAGACTCATGCTCAAGGCTAAAATCAATGAGAAGGACTCGATTATACTGAGACCTATGCACCAATAGCAAGACTAAAAGCTATTTGGATTCTTTGAGCTTTTGCATCTCATATTAAGTTCAAGCTATTTCAAATGGATGTGAAAAGCGCTTTCCTAAATAGTTTCATTCAAGAAGAAGTATATGTGTGTTAACCTCTTGGATTAGAAGATTCAAAGAACCCAAAGCATGACAGACTAACTAAGTTTTACTCAACAAATGCTATTTTAGAATAATGGCATATGCAACTTTGTTTATCTATTGGTCCGTAAACAAGCTCCTAACAACAATAGAGGGGGGTGAATGCTTAATCTTTGTTACTTTTAGTTATTTTAAAGTTATTCACTAAGTTTTATATGTGTGCTGTGTGCAATGTAAAAACTTATAAACTATTCACCTGTGCTGGCATAGTTTATCTTCAATCTTTAGCTGAGTAAGACTACTTAGCACAAATCGAATAATAAACAAATAGATGAATGAGAGAAAGAGATGAATGGTTTGATCACTACTAAAGCTAAATGCTTAAAGTTTGAATGTCAACACCTGAAATTTTTCCTGGTTCGGCCCCTAGCCTACCTCCAGTCCCCAGATACACTCTCCGAGCTTTAATCCACTAGTGAGCCTTTCCTTCAAAAGGTGGAGAAGCCATTACAGCAGGTAGACATGATTACAGAAAGTAGCCTCCTATCTAACTATCGCTCAACTCAGTTTGGGTACCCTTCCTAAATTGACACTCTGATTAAATAGAATTGCGAGCTAGATTCAACTTATAGCAACATTGAATCCTTACAATGTTAATCTAAGTAATTTCTCTCTATTATAAACAAATATGACTTTGATAATTGCTGATTGCTTGCGATTGAATTTCTTTGAAAGCTAGAGTAATTTGTGTAGCATTTTTGCTCTTAAGAAATTCAAGGTGATTCACCAAGTTTGAATGTCTGCTCCTATCTCCTATTTATACTTTGAAGCTCCGTGAAGTAGCCATTACAAACTTTACGATATTGTTGATCTTCAATTTCTCATCTCTTCTAATCTTTTGAATCTTCCCATTGGAGACAGATTCCATGACAATTAGAGATAGAATTCAAATGTTGAGGTGTAATGAAATTCCATTGACAAAAGTCTCGTTTGTTTTCAAGCAATCTAGTTCTAAGAGGGATGCGCTAGAATGCAACATAAAGTCTTCCCATTGGTTGACCTTGCTAACGTTGACAGATTCGTGCGGAGACACTTGAGACATGACGTATAACAGAAAATTACTTTTACTTAGACTATAGTGAGGAATCCCTGACAAACTATATTGACACTTTTTGGTGTTGTGAGGACCAAAAGAATGTTCATTAACTTCAGTGCCTTTTCTCCTGAAAAGCAATTAAAGAATATTTGGTACCATCACAAATGTTGTTAGTAGAACATGTGTCATAAAGTATCTACATGTCAAATAAGGTGCTTTTAATTAAATAAAAGAAGGACTGAGTACGAGCTGAGTGAAGTAATCTTAAACTATGTAGTGCTCAACACAAACTTAGCTTTTCCTACTCTAAGTCATAACTTAATTAATTATCTAGCAAAATTGAGTTATTCTCCCTAGAATAAACTCAAGTCAACTTTATTAATTTAGAGTTTACTTACTACTCAATTAGTTTCACTATCCTAAATAGTTTGCTATCTCCAAAACAACTAAGTACTGTGAAGTACTATTAACTTGGGTTCTACATTATCAAATGCAAGAAAGAAGGTGTGTTGCTAGTCCAAATCTATGTTTATGATATAGGTTTTCGAGTAAGTGATGAATGACTTTACAAAGAGTTTAACAAGCAAATGAAGAGCGATTTTGAAATGTCAATGATGGGAGAAGTGAATTTCTTCCTTGGTCTACAAATCAAGCAAAGTGATGATGAAATTTTCATCAACCAATCCAAATATACTAAGGAAATCCTGAAGAAGTTTGACATGGAGAAAGTCAAACCAATGTCAATTCCAATAGCCATAGATATTATACTGAGTAAGAATGCAAATGTTAAGCCTTTAGACATTAAGTTTTATAGAGGTATTATTGGCTCTCTACTTTACTTAATAGCTACAAAGCTTGATATTTAATACTTTATATGTTATTATACTAGTTATCAAGATGACCACATGAGATCTCATTTACCAGCTGTTAAGAGAATTCTCTGGTATTTACAAGGATCAATTGATGTAGGACTATTGTATCCAAACAACTTAGACTTCACACTAAGAGGATACATAGATATTAACTATAGAAGAGAGAATCTTGATAAGAAAAGCATCACAGGTGGATTTCATTTCCTAGGAGAGTGTCTTGTTTCATAGTATAGTAAGAATTAAACTTCTATAGCACTCAACACAACATAAGGTGAATGCATGGCTATAAGAAGTTGTGTAGCACAACTACTATGGATTAAATGTAAACTAGACAATTCTGAATAAAGTATGAATGCCTTGAGGTTACAAGTGATGACAAGAGTGCTATAAACCTATATGAAAATTCGATTTAGCATGATATGATATATCATGTTAATATTAAAAATCACTTCATAAAGGATCTTGTACTAAGAGCAGAAGTTAAATTGGAGTATGTTCCATCAAGGGAGAAACATGCTGACATATTTACAAAGCCAATTGCAAAGAAGGAATTCAACACCTTAAGAGAGCTAATTGTTAGACATGATGTACACTCTAGAGGCAAATAGGGCGATATATCTTAATTAGTTATAATGTATGAACACTTTCAAATTATTGTTATTATTTTTATTATTATTAATAAAGGCATCATTGTTATTTATCAGTGTTTGTTTAATTTATATATCTCCCTGGTATCATACATATGTGGTATTATATATGCGCATTGCTAAGAAAAAGTATGTGACTACTTCATAGCGTAAAAGTGCAAGGACATAGAGGGAGCTATGTGATGTGAGAACTGCACATACATGTTACTTTGATTAGTCTAAATATCCTTAGTCGCAGTTTCATTAAGACTTAACATCATTGAAGTTGACAGATTAGCATGTGTAGGCTTACTCCTTGAATTAGATCCAAGCAGCTAATCTCACGAACTGAAAGTTGTACCTTGAGTTAACACATGAATTGTATTCGAGGTAATACATTGGAGACGGCTATAAGAAAGACACTCAGAAATAACAATATCCATGGGGTTGGTGTCATGTTTTATTACAACAGTAGTAAAAGTATACTCAAACATGAGATACTAGTTACCTTGTTCAGGAGCTTCTATATTTTGGGTCATACTTATTTGTACTCTGTCAATCAAGATGATACGGGTGATTATGGGCATAGTCATGATCACATGTTGGTAAGTCGAATAGTCAAGAAGGGATCCATCGCTGTTGATATAGCGATATAATGGGACATGTAGCTTAGGGCCTCTTATTGAAGAAACACACCCATAAACCTCTTATTAGAGTATAAGATTGATAGAATAGGTTTCTAGTCAATCATGATACATTATGGCGAGTGGTGTTCTTCGTGAACAAGTCTAATTCTAGGATAGCCACGACTATTACATGAGTTGAGTTTTAATCCGAGCTCAATAAACTGGATGGTACTTAACCTAATGGAAGGAGTATATTGTATTGGTTACTATTGCAGAATTTGATAAAGTTACAAGCACGTGACATTCTAAGCATTGGGGGATCATATGCCTTTTCTAGAAAGTCCATTGGATCATCTAGAGCTATTGGGTTTCATATCGGTCTAGAACACTAAGCTTAAAGGTTCTCGGATGGGAAGCCAAGTTTAGGTTAACCTCTAACTGCTCTAAATTTTGGGATCCTATGAGGTCACACATTGGGTCTTTACCAGACTACGTAAAAAACCTATAGACTAGGTCTATGCTAAGAATATTAAGGTTATCAAATTTTTTGGATGAATTATTAATTTGTTAGACTAGATTAATAATTAAAGGAGAAAATTGGGAAAAATTGTACATGTGAATTTTTCCCTTTGCGAGTGAGCCCTAAAGAATACGGGTTGTTCGAAGTAAGAGCCTGCACGGCTACCCTGATAGTAAAAATACTCGCAGGCTACTAGTGCACACTAATACTGAGCTAGAGCGCACTAGCGAGAAGTAGGCCTGTTAGGGTGCCCGCAAGCCCAGCTTGCAAGGCAAGGCAAGCCCTTACCTTACATGCCGGTGCATATCCCACATAAGCGAGCTGTGCTAGCTGGTTGGCCTACCTGGAGCTGGAGCTCTTCAGGCCGACCCCTGCGTGGGATGGGATTAGGTGGAGCAGCCTTTACAGCGCACAGTCACTTTTTACAGATAATACCTTTCTTTATAACTACCACTCAACTTAGTTTGGGTACCCTTCGTAAAATGACACTAAGATTTTATAAAAAAGATTTCAAACTTAATTCAACATATAAATTGTTAAATCCTCACAATTTTAAATCTAAGAGTGATTCTCTTTATTCCAAACAGATTGATAATAGTTGTTTGTTGATTGCTTGAATTGGAATTTCTTGAAGCTGGGAGTATTTGTGCAGAGTTTCAGCTCTCAAAGAAATTTTAGGTGATTCACCAAGTTTGAACATCTACTTCAGTCTTCTATTTATACTTGAAGCTTTACAAAGTAGTCATTGCAATCTTTTAATCTTAACGGTTCTTTAATTTCTCTTTACTTCATATCTTTCAAATCATCCTATTGGAGATAGATTCCAGGATGTTTAGAGATAGAAAATCAAACGTTGAGGTGCAATAAAATTTCAATGACAAAATCTCATCTGTCTTCAAGCAAATTGATCTGTTAGAGAGGCGCGTGAAGTGCAATGTGGAATCTTTAGATTGGTAGACATTGTTATCGATTGTAGAGGTGGGGGAGACATTGAGAAATGGCGCATGTTAGAGAATTCCTTTTACCTTGGACTTTAGTGAGGATCTTCAACATTCTGTAATGACACCTTTTATCTTGTGAGGACCACTAGAAATCTTTTTTTAATTTCAACGCTTTTTTACTTGAAAAGCATTGAAGGAATATTCTGTTCCTCACTGAAAATGTTTGCAGCACAAGTGTCATTTATTTCTCTAAGTATCAAGCACAGCTAAGTTGATATCCTTTTAGACTTTGTAGTACTCAGCACACTTCAGTTTTTCTTACTCTAAGCCGTAACTTAATTAATTACACAGTAAACTATGTTGTTTTTCCTTAAACAAACTCAAGTACACTTCATTAATTAAGGGTATACTTAGTACTTAATTAATTTCACTATCCTTGACAGTTTGTTATTTCCAAAACATTTATGTACTGTTAAGTGCTATGAACTTGGGTTCCACAATCTCCCCCATTTTGGGCAGATGACAAACTAGGTAGTAGAAGGATTAATTGAATAATATAGTTTAAGGATATAGAGATACTTGATAGGTGATGTAAGACTCCTACATGCTGAGTGACTTTCCTTAATCAGCTTGAGCTGCCCCACATTGAGTGAGTATTCTATAAGCAGCTCAGCTCCCCCATACTCAGAGAATTTTTTCTTTATATCCGAATTTTGTCTTACTTTAGCTTTTCTTTAAGGTTGGTCTCTATATTTGTAGTCCTGCAACATATATCAAATAAAACAGTAGAAACATACAAGTATTTAATAACATATACTTATTTAAGAAGCTCTTAACTCTATTAGATGGAGAAACTTATAATTTTTATTAATAAAAGATATACTTAGTTCACAAATAGTCAACTGAGCTAAGATTACATAAAACCTTATTACATGTTTTAGGAACCTAGTCTATAGCTATTTACGATGCTGAGAGCTTGATCCTCCTCTTGGATTACTAGACGAAGAATGGTGTTGTTTTGGATGATATGGTTATTGAGCTAGAGATCCCTGAGGTTGACGCGAAGGTCAGCTTATTAATGAATGTCTGAACTGAGCTGCCATCGTTAATGCATCTTCCACTCCCTTCTTCCCCTTTGTTACCTGGCCCTTCATAATTTATAACGGGTACAAGTTAAAGAAGTCAATGGTAGTTTAGAAATCCTCTTGCTTCCCTATGATGGCTGGTGCTATTTCAGATTCAAGTTGTTCCTTTCTATTCTTCGAAAGATAATCTTGATCATTCAGCTTATTTAGAAGAGATGATGACATCGAGTGAGATGGGTTATTTAATCAAAGCTTATCTAGATCAAGAGTTTCAATTTACTCAGGTAGTAGCTTGCCCATTGCATCAATGAGATTCTTCTACACTTTAGATATATTCTCATCAATATTGTTGTAAACAATCTGGCAAGCAGACTCCATTTTCTCAGCAAGCACATCAAGGTCTAGCAAGGGCTTCTCAGCTTCCTCGCTAGAATCTTCCACTTTCTTCAGTATGCTATCTAGCTTCTTGTCTTGATTCACCAAGAGTCTGGACATGGACTCAAACACTTTTGCAATGCTATGACCGATGTCTTTAGTGGTTTCCACCTCCTTGTGGACAGCTTCAATTTTTTGGTTAGTGTGCACTTTATTTTAGCTTGTTCCTCACCAAACTGATGAAACTATGTAGCTTGAGCTACCAATGTGTTGTTCAAACTACTCAACTACTCAGCAGCAGCATCTATACTACATTTCATCGTTCCTACCCTTACATTAGCAAGGAGTGTAGATATTGGAATAGAAGAGATAGTTGCGCTGAGCTGAGGTGGGGTGCAAAATCAGTTAGCCCAGAAAGATTACAGCCATCTTATCCACTATGCTTTTAGCGCTTTCCTTCGCTAGATGGTTTTGAATCACAAACTAGCTTCCTTGAAATTTTTCAAACTCTTCAAAGTAAATAGATTCAAAGATAATGCTTGAGTGTTCCTCAAACTCTAGAATTTTAGCCTTAGCTTTAGCGAACAAGTCCATCAATTCTTTAGTTAGTAGCATGCTACTAATTGCCCCATCAAACTCAACATCTATTTTTAGGGAAGGGAATTGCTTCCATGCAAGTTCCCGAATCTGAGCTAAGATCGACTTATCAGCCAAGTCCTCTTGGACTAGCTTGCTACTAGGTTGAGGTACTTCATTGGCTATAAAATTTACCTCATTACCATGACCACTTGCTTCTCCATGCTAAGCGAAGTTCTCAATGTTAGGAGCTACCTTAAGTGGGTAGGTTTAAATATTTGTATAGTTGAAGAAAGAATATGTTTGTGTTTTATAGGGGAAGGAATTATTTGTGTTTGAGGAAGAGAAAAAGCCGTATTTTGAGTATTATTTGGTGAGGTATAAGGAGAGAAAGAATCCTGGGTATATACAGGAGAATTGATAAATTTTGAAGGTGGGGGATTACAGATGAAGAAGGAATTTTAGTAACTACTAGAGTAGAAACTAGAGAATTTACAGAAGAAGAGGGTTTAGTATTTATAGATTAAATGGTTATAGGATTTAGAGGAACCTTTGGGTTAGCTACGTGATCCAAGTATAAATTAGCTTGAGGTTCTTCCAACTTAGAAGGAAGTTCCTCAGCCTGAGTGAATTTGGGTACAGGAATGTTGGGCTCAGGAAGATCAGACTCTCCCTCATGAGGGGGTAGGGTACCTCCAACATCCTCATCGCTTCTCACCACCTGAATATGTTTATGAAGTGGGCAATTGGTGGCAGGGCACTTGTGCTGAGTTCCCATTTCCTTATAAAGGGCCTCTTGCATAGCAGCTGTAACACCAAGACTAGTTGTGTCCTCTTCCTTTTTCTTCTTAGAGGATCCTTGCTCTTCTGAGTCCTCAGATATGTTCAGTTTACACTTCCTCTAAGTCAAGGTCTCCTCTTTGTCCTTAGCATCCTCTACTTCTTCTTAAAGCTATCTCACCTCAATTTCCCTTTGAGCGCTAGTTTTCAATTTTAATGCTCTTCGTTGCATAACTTGTTACTGGGCAGGTGTGACTCCTGCCTTTTCTTTTGCTAGACTGGTTGAAGGTCTTTGTGCACTAGTTTTTACCTTAGGAGATGAGGCGATTGAGATGGCAGTTGAGACTTGCTCCAGCTTAGAGAAAAGGGGTACTTCTTCACTTGCCTACTCACTTAAACCTTTAAAATATACCACAAAAATATCCTCATCGTCCCTAAGGACATCCTTGGGAACAATTGTTTGTTCCACCCTTACCTTCTTCAATTTCAAGTCTTTGGCCTTAGTATAATGAGTGTGAACTTGCTTGTACTTCAGCTTACTAGAGTGAGGCATATACAAAGTTTTCTTCAAGTGGACCACGATTTCCCCAGGCCCATCTAAAAATGGGGCAGTGTCCAAATGCACCACCTTCATAAGAGCGGTGATGACATATCCCATGTGGTAGACGGTAGTAACTTTGTCAATTGATGCATGAGCAACAATGGCCAGTTCAATTGGTTACCTTATACCATGTGGTAAACTACACACCTTTCAAAGTAGGTGCAACTTCTCAAAGACCTAGTTTTGGGTAGCAAAAACTTGACAATTAGCTCATGGCATGCCCTTACCTCCCAGCTCATCCCTGAAGCTGTGATCTCTCAAGATCCATAATCTGCAAGCAACTCCCAATCCACCAGGATAGCTAACATTTCTTCTTCTCCTATCCTCCTTAGCATAGTTAACTTTAATGGCATATTCAGCATAATGGACACCAAGCTGGTACAAATGAGATACGAGATGTTGTTGAACTCCAGCTAAAGCACATCTTCATACCCCTCAATAATATATACAGTGGTGTAGAATGCCCTCATAAGCTCTTTGATAGTAGGGACTTGAAGTAAGTGAAATTGGTTGAGGTTCTATTGCTTGATCACCTTATGCATGAATCTATTAAGAATTATGCTCTCATAGTTCACCTCGAAGACTGAACCATAATCTAGATGTTCACCCCATTAAACCTTAGTGAAAATGGTTCCCACTAGAAAGATGATTTGTTGCCAAGATCCATCAATGTGGATAAAAATTTTCTTCTCTTATTCACCTTGAAGGGTGAGAGTTCTCCTTTTGATCACCATTTCATATAAAGAAGAAAGGATTTTTGAGAGAAAAGGAAATTAGGTTTCTTTGCTTCTGAAATGATTAGAATACAGAAAAGCGAAACCTCTTTCTTCATCTCCTTTAAGCTTTTATGGGCCTCTTGATGTATCAGAGAGATGTGGCGCTTTCACAAAGATTGATTAAAATAAACGTTGAGATTGATAATTGATTAACCATCTTAGTAAAATGGTGATTTTATCACAAAACGGTTCCAATTCTAAAGCACATCTTTTTGAAAACATGGATCTTGATTTTAAACGTGAAACTATATCCCACACTATTACATTAGAATTTAAATAGAGTTAATTGAGCTTTATCCTCTAGCTAAAAAAGACTTTATCTTCAATACTTAGCCAAACTTCTAACTTCTTCTTCTTCACATGGGATTTGCCATGCTAATAAGCTTCTTAGGATATTGAATTGTTCCTTTGGCAAAGGTTTGGTAAATATGTCAGCACGTTGTTCCTTTGAAGGAACCTACACCAGCTTGACATCTCCTCTTAGCACATGATCTCTAATGAAGTGATGTCTGATGTTGGCATGCTTCATCCTACCATGCTAAACTGATTCTTACCTAGGTCAACTGCACTCTTGTTATCACATATAACATCTAGAAACTTTGACTTTATACCATAATCTTCTAGTTGTTGCTTGATCCATAGCAGTTGTGCTACACAACTTCCTGCTTCCATGTACTCAGCTTCACCTGTGCTCAGTGCAATAGATGTTTTCTTCTTACTATACCATGAGATAAGGTATTCTCCAAGGAAATGGCATCCTCATGTGGTGCTCTTCTTGTCTAGCTTGTCTCTTCCATAGTCAGCATCCGTGAATCCTCTTAGAGTGAAAGCCGGGCTATTTAGATACCACAAACCTGCTCAATAGAACCTTACAAGTACCTGAGAATTCTCTTCACAGTTGCTAAATGAGATTCTCTGGGATCAGTTTGATAACAAGCAAAGTAGCACACAACATATGTTATGTATCGTCTACTAGTTGTAAGATAAAGAAGAGAATCAATGATTCCTCTATAAAACTTCCTGTCTATAGGTTTTCCAGCCTAATCTTTACTTAAGATAGTATCAGTTACCATGGGAGTTGATATTGGCTTTGATTGCTCCATGTCAAACTTCTTTATGACTTCTTTAGCATACATTGCTTGATTAATAAAGATTCCATCTTCAGACTTCTTAATTTGATGACCAAGGAAAGAGTTGAGCTCTCCCATCATAGGCATTTCAAACTCGCTTTTCATCTACTTATTGAACTCCTTGCACAAATTCTCATCAGTTGCTCCTAATATGATATAATGAACATATATTTGGAGCAGCAACACATCTTCTTTTCTTTGCCTAATAAACAGAGTTGTATCTGCTTTTCATCTTTCATAGCCTTTGCTGATTAAAAAATTAGTCAGTCTCTCATACCAAGCTTTGGGAGCTTGCTTCAATCCATAGAGAGCTTTTTTCAATTTGATAAAATGCCCAGGATTCTTCGGATCTTCAAAGCTAGGAGGATAGTGAACATAGACTTCTTCTTGGATGAGTCCATTCAGGACATCACTTTTAACATCCATTTTAAATAATTTGAAAGTCATATGAGATGTGAAAGAATACAGAATTCGAATAGCTTCAAGGTTGGCTACAGGAGCATAAGCCTCATCATAATCGATGCCTTCTTGCTGATTGTAGCCTTGTGCAACAAGCCTAACTTTGTTCCAGGCAACATAACCATCTTCATGAAGCTTGTTCTTGAAAACCCATTTAGTTCCTATAATTGATTTCTCTTTAGCCTTAGGAACTAAATCCCAAACATCATTAAGCTTGAACTGATCCTGCTCCTCTTGCATTGTGATCATCCAATAATCATCTCATTCGACATCTTCAAACTTCTAGGATTCAATCAATGAGATGAATGTTGGATAACTCATCATCCTACTGAGCTGACCACGAGTCATCACCAGGTTATGAACATCATCAACTATGTTATGTAGTGGATGGTTACAATGCATCCTAATCTCCCTTGGTAGACTCAGATTAGTAGCTAGAAGATCTACAATGGGTTACTGAGGTGGAGGTTGATCTTCGCCATTATTGAAGTTGATAGAGAGATCATCATCATCTTTTACTTCCTCAGCTTTAGGTTCTTATGCTGGGTTGGGCAGCATAAAGAGTGGCATACTAAGTGGATTTGCTTGTTGGGTTACTCCTTAGTCTTCATCAGAAGGGCGTTTATCTACATTGTTAGTTTCATCGAAATCTACATGCATAGACTCCTTTAATACACTTAAATATATTTTATATGCCCTACTAATAGTTGAGTATCCTAGAAAGATACCTTCATCAAACTTAGGATTAAACTTAGCTAACTACTCCTTGGTGTTAAGAATAAAACACTTACAGCCAAAAGATCTAAGATGACCAATCTTAGGTTTGCGCCCTCGCCAAAGCTCATAGGGTGTTTTCTCTAGAATTGAGTGAATTAAAACCTAGTTTAAGATATAACAAGCTGTGTTAAGAGCTTCTGCATAAAAGTACTTTGATAGATTGTTATCACCCAGTATAGATTGAGCCATTTCAACTATGGTTCTATTCTTCCTTCCTACAACCCCATTGGTTGAGGATTTGTTGTCAATGCCATGTGCTAAACATAATTCTTGAAATGAAAGTTCTCAAATTCACATTCATGATCACTTCGGATTCTACTGATTCTAGTTCTTATTTCTTTCATTATCCGATTATTGAGTTTGACAAAAGATTCATATGTTTCATCTTTACTATTTAGCAAGACTACCCAAGTGAATCTTGCGAAGTCATCAACAACCACTAATGAAAATCTCTTTCCATCGAAGCTCATTGGCTAAACTTGGACAAATAGATCCAGGTGGAGTAGCTATAATGGTCGTTTAGTTACTACGTAATTAATTGGCCTAAATGATTTCTTAACCTGCTTACCTTGTTGGCAAGCTAAGCAAAGTTTATCCTTTTCAAAGCTGATGTTGGATAAACCCACAACTAATTGCTTTTTGGCCAGTTTGGATAGAATGTTCATATTTATATGACCCAACCTTTTGTTCCATAGCCACGAATTATCCTCCTTAGATACAAGACACACATTAATGGAGCCAGGGTACAAATTAATAATATAGACATTATTGATTCTAGGAGCAAAGAGAATAGTTGAATCAGTCTTATAATCAATAACCGAGTAACCTTCTGAGTTGAATGTAACCTTCCTGCCTTTGTCACAAAGTTGTGTTGCACTAAGCAAGTTGAACTTGAGTCCTTTAACTAGAGACACCTCTTCTATTGAAGGAGAGACACCAATAGTGCCACAACCCACAATCTTACCTTTTTGGTTGCTCCAAAACTGACACATTTGTTTCTTTTATGCTCCAATGAGATAAACTGACTTTCATCTCCCATCATATGCCTTGAATAACCGCTATCCACATACCACATTCTAGAGTCATCAACTGATTTATGGCTCACATACAAAATAGTTACATTTTCTTGGGTACCCATGCTATCGAGCTAGGTTCTCCTTTGTTAGCAATTCTTAGATTATTCCAATCATGCTCGTCGTAATAACCATTTTTATGCATAAAGAAAATTTTAGCATGTCTAGCTTTTCCACCAAAATCGCACGTCATTTTTGTTTTGGGCTAGCTCACTTTCTTCCTTTTAGAGGAATTTTCCTCTTAGAATTGCGAGTATGGTTATTCAGAGTTTGATCGTTGGCTGGAGGAGGAACCCATTCCTTCTTTAAAGTTGTGATTTTAGTAGTCAGCTCATCTAATTGCTTAGTGAGCTTACTAACATGATAGTCCTGATACTTAGCTTTTTCTTAAAGAAAGTGGATATCAAGAGATAAGGAAGCAATAGTATCTCCCTAATCCTCACTTCTCCTCACTAGCTCTTTGATTTTTTATTAACTTGTTAGTTTGTTTCATGACATAAAAGAGTGCTGGGGTGAACTCATCTATAGACTAAGGAAATTCAGGATGTACCTTAGTTTGAGGAGCCTTCCCTTTGTTGCACTTAGCTTCAGAGTCAGCAGCAGTTTTATCTCTACCTAAGGTAGATGTTGAGCCTTCACCCCTTTCATTCTCGAGGGCTATTAAGTAGAGGTTGGAGGAATCCGTCGCTTCTTCATAAAATGATGAAGATTTTTCTGAATCGCTCCTAGTGGCAGCAAGTTCCTCATTCTTCTTTGTAAACCTCTTCTTGTATCTATCCTTCTTGGTCTTTGGACAGCGTAACTGGATATGGCCTTTCTTACCATAGCTAAAGCATTTGATATCTTTATTATGTTGCTTCTTAAGTCCTTCCTCGGCTTCTCACAAGTGCTGAGTTGACTTGATTTTTGTGGGAAACCTCTTCATGTAGAACTTCCCATCCTTCTTCATGAAGTGTTTGAAACGCCTAGTCAAAAGGGACATTTGCTCATCAGAATCGTAGCTTGTGGATTCATCAGAGGAATCAGCTTTCAGAACATTGGCTTTGCCCCCTCTTTCCTTACCTTTATTCCTTTTGGAATCATCAGTATATTTCCTCAAGCTCATCTTATAAGTTAGCAAGGTGCCTATCAGCTCATCATAGCAGTAGGTCTTAAGATCATGAGCCTACTCGATCGTGTTCTTCTTGCCATCCCACTCTAAGGTAAGAGTGCGAAGAATATTCTTCACCAGCTCCTCCTTACTGAACTCCTTGCCAAGGCCCTTCAATTCATTAACTATGTTAATGAACCTGGTATTCATAGCCTGAATACCCTCGCTGGTATCTATCTGGAACATCTCATACTCTCATAGCATGAGATTGATCTTAGAATCCTTAACCTTGTTAGTCCCCTCATAGGTAATCTCCAACTTCATCTAGATTTCATGTGCTATCCCGCAGCTCGAGACCCTTGTTAATTCAGTAAGATTTAGCGTATAGTGTAAGTAATTATTAATCGATGTGGCATTCTCTTTGAGAAGTATGAGATCAGTGTCATCGTAATCCTCTAGATCAATTGGAACACGTTACCCATTCCTCATTATAATAGGAATTCACGGGCAAAGTTTTATAGCGAGCCAAGTGTGAAAAGGCGACACGGGCGGTGGTTTGAGAACGCACAGAGATGAGAGGCGTGGTGCACCTAGGTTTTTGAAAAGAGATGCACCTGGTCAGGAACCTGGGAGAAAAAAATGTTGAAAAGAGAGAGCAAAAACATTTTACATTTGGTTAAAACTGAATTCGCCATCTCTTCATGTGGAGTCGCCACCTAGATTAGCTCTTTCCAAGAATTAGAGTCCTGTGAGGCTTAACATCTGGGGGATGGCCCACTAAGATACAGAGATTTGGGTTCGGGATAAGTTGCTTATTTCATATGTGATCACATTATATTACATCTGTAAAAAACCACATTTTCTTAATTGTGCATATTCGCACTTAGGTCATTTTTTAGACTTTATATGCATAATTCACGTATTACAAAATGATAAACCATCCACAAAGTGGAATAATAAACCATTCACAAGGCAGTAAATAAAAGCGAAAAGTAAATGCGACAAATAAAAATTACAAGGCTTCCAAAAATTGGGGGATGCAACAGGCCGCTAACCTATTAATTAAATCTCCTCAACAATAAATGCAATACCCGAAGGAAAAATAAAATACTAAACATACATCTAAGCTACATCCACAAAGGCTAGCACAGGGGATATCAAATATGTTCTATTTGATTTTAGCGAGGCCCTTGTGGCCTAATTAAAACATCAATGGTTTAAAGTTTTTATATTAAATAAAAATAGTTCATTTTTATTTACGCGTATGTTGATCAATTTTTTTAGTGAAAATGATCAAATGGCATAAGGTGATTTCTGTTATCCGGGAATAATTTTAATTCCCTTCGTTGGGGTATTCTAAAAAAATAAAGAAAAGAAATAAAGTTGAAGAAGAGAATTACAACATTATTTACATAAAAAGAAATAAAAATATTCCTAAGTCCACAAATAAAATCAGAAAAGGATGAAGCAGATGATGAGCGCGAAATTCGCAATTCTAGGAATTTAGAGGCTTACCCTTGCGGTATAAATCCACTTCGGCGTATCCATTTGATCCCCAGGAGCATTCCTCATTCATTTTGGTTTAATTATAGTTTAATTGGAAAATAAGTGTTTATTTATCCAAAAGATAATCAGACTAAATTTATTTTAGACCCGAGAATATTTGAGGATATTTAAAGAAAAAGTAAATACAGAAAGATTTGAAAACAATTAAAATTTGGAATCCAAATGTCTTTTGGATCCGAATATCTTTGAAGAAAATATTTATCCGAAAGATAATCAGATTCGGTATCTAAATTTGTTTTAGGCCCGAGAATATCTGAGGATTTTTAAGAAATGAAGGAAGAAGAATGATTTGAAACTAATTAAGATTTGGGATCCAAATGTGTTTTGGATCCAAATAATTCAAGAGAAATTGAAAGAAAATTTTTTTGGTGTTTTTCTCCTTGTCTTTTTCTCTGAAAATCTTATTTTTTTGTAAAAAATTTCGAGTCCCCTTCAATCCGAAAATGTCCCGAATTTATAGAAATTCAGGACAAGGTTAAACCAGGCTCGCCGAAGAGTTCGGCTAGCTCACCGAACTCTTCGGCGAGGCCCTCACTGAAGAGTTTAACGAGGGTCCCCCCTCGCTGAACTCTTCAGCGAGGGGGGTGGGGACCAAAGAAATAATTCTTTGGTCCCCCGCCCATTACTATTATTGTTTTTTTATATTATAATGTATTATATTATAATATATATATATATATATACATAAATTTATATATTGATATATTTATTTATATATATGTAAAAGTTTATATATATATATATATATATATATATATATATATATATATATATATATATATATATATATATATATATATCCAAATAACTCAATTAAATTATTTTGGCTTAAAAATATTATAAGCATTTAAATATTTATTTAGGGTTGTAAACATTGTTTTTAACGAATAGAACTCCCATTTGAAAATCGTCGGATAGTCAAAAAAGTGTGATTCGAGGATAAATATCTCGAAAAGCCATCATCATTAAACACATGAGCTGGTACAAAATCCTATGCTCACAACTGCCCCTCGTGTGATAATTGCTAGTTGTATAACCAGTATGATCACATGAAATGAGCATTGGGATAGAGAGAATACCTTATTGGTGTGGTTGGTGACCTCTCATTCGTAATTGGTGATAACATAGGCCTTCTCTTCTGGCGTTGTCTCTTCATATGGTTGTTCATTTCTTTTTTTGGGATCCCTTAGGTACTTGGTGCCCCTTGTGGGTGGGTCGACTGTTTCTTTCTCCGACGTCCCTTTAATGCTTTGCAACCGTTTCATTCTTCGGTTAAGAAATGAGACTGTTTCCTTCTTCAACCATCGAAGTAACCGTTCCTTTCTTCGTTATGTTTTTCAGTTAACTTATTTCCTATAACAAGTTAGAAAGAGATAATGTTAATATATTTTATGATGAATGTTTTAATTATTTGATTGAGTTTATGCGAAGTAAAAATTTTTGCCCCTTCAATAAAAAATTAAAGCATGGTAAGTAAATAGAAATTCAAGGATACCTTGAAAATTGCTCCGTTATTTTGTGATATCTCAATGTTGACTTTAGGCTTAAGTGGGCCATTATCTTATTTGTTGGTTCCTCATGTGGAGGTGGAGTTTCTTGTTTACTAGGATAATGTTGCCCAAGTTCGGCATTGTTTCTGCCTATAAATGTTATGATGCGAATGTAATGTATGCATGATTTTATGCATGAATAATTTTATTCATATGATGTATGCTCGTTTGTTGTAGGCATCGTGGGCTTCATCCATTGAGGAGCCTTCTCTTGTGCCGGTGCACGGTTTCCCCATGGGTTTATCTTCTAAGGAATTCCATGGGTGACTCCCTCAAAGTGACGACCATGGGTCCGTTGAATCAGATTCAAGTTCAAAGCTTGGATCTGGTTTGAGGAAAGTTTGGATGAGTCATTAATCCTGTGTTATGTCTGTGATAATCGCTTGGAATCCATTTGCTTGAAGTGTTAGAGGTATGTACCATTCCGAGGAGGAGATGATGAATGTGATATTTCTTTGGTTCTAATTTCTACATAGACAGCCCTTGCGAGTTTTCAATCTATCGAACCATGTCCTAATTTTTGCCTGGACCGCCCTTTTAGGTTTTCAATCCAGCAGACTCAATTTTCTTTATTATATATTTTTTTTATTTTTGATGTTTACTTGCGACATTCTACCATTGGCATACAAGCAATCAAAATAAACATATCCATAAAGATTCAGCAAAAATGACAATTCATTGATGAACTTAATAGGGGTATAAATGTCTCAAACGATTAGACTCATACCATCAATTAGCCTTTTCAGGTTTTCTAACCAATGTAGTTCTGTCGATGTCCTAAGTTTTGCCTGAGCCGCCCTTTTCGGGTTTTCAACTTAGCAGACTATTTTGTTATGTTTTGAAAATAGGCCCTAATTTTTGCTCAACTAACCGAGTGTTAATTGCAGGCTAAATACAAATTTGTTATTTTTTTTGTAGTGCTTTTTAGAGATTTATTTCTTTCACCTATGCATGATAGCAATTGTGTAAGACTTGGTAGATTTTGTAGATCAGTCACCGTCCATGTCCATGTCTTCATTTGTTATCTCATTTAGCATTTCTGATTGATTAGTTGGTGCTCATGCCGCTTTGTTGGCTTGAGGTGTATGTGATGATGGGTCTTGATAATCGACGTTTCCTTTGATGGTGTAATGATTGCCCCATAAATAGTAGCGAGCCATGTGAAGGAACTATTGATGTGTTCAACGGTCTAACTCCTTTTTATCTTTATCATTGACTCTTGTTTGATTATCCCACGAATGATGGTAATCCATGTGATGGAGTTGTTGACGTGTTCAACGATCTAACTCCTCCTTTGAGGCATTACACCTATTGTTTGGTTTTATGAATGGAGTTGTTGGCGTGTGCAATGATCTAACTCCTTCTTTCTGGCATTATACTGGTTGTTTGGTCTTGTGAATGGTTGTGATGGAGTTGTTGACATGTTCAACAATCTAACTCCTTCTTTGTGGCATTGTGCCAGTTGTTTAGTCCCAACTCTCTTTGTTGATATTTTATCCTTATTCTAGCTCCGATCTTTTTGATCTTTGCATGCTTCGTTCTCTTGATTGAGTCAGTGGATGTTTTATGCTTAGAGATCTTTCCATTGATCTTTCATCCTTGTATGATGAGGTAATTGCTATCACGCGTTGTCTAAGTACATGTATTTATCTCTCACTTTCTCTCAAGAGTCAAATCATTTGAATTTATTATGGGAAATCCATTTATACCCAAATTAATTTCATGAAATGATGTGTTACATGTGCTAAAAATAATATGTATATGTTTATGAGAATGCGTGATGTCATTGATAGAATATCGAGCAAGTAAACAAAGTTCAATTTATTCAACAAATAATTCAAAAGCCCCGTGGGCAAAGTAGCTGAAAGCTAAATTATTACATAATCATTCCTCATGCTAGGCCCCCCCAAAAGTTTCAATAGATTCGAAGTGCTCCATTCTATCCGCCTTTTCAAACACTTCTTGATAGCTCAAGAAGATGTTTGATCCAAACTTATTCCTGTATAATGGTAGTGCGCCATCCAGAAGCTTGGTTATCATCTCTGGTAGAGTCAAGCAAGCCCTAAGCCTGACCTGTGTAACCATCCAATGCGCATAGTAGGATTTGAAGCTCTCACCCTACCTTTGCCTCATAGCCTCCAAATGTTGCATTGTGGTTTCCATTTGAGAGTTGAAACCATAATGCTCCTGCATAGCTTGAGCTAGGCTATTCCAATCGGTAGCTATGTCTAGTGGAAGGTGGATGTACCATTCGTTGACTAGGTGGCCCATGGTGACGACGAAGAGCTTAGCCATCATCCGATCGCTAACCCTCAATGCTCTCATCACCATTTGATAATGCATCAAGTGAACGCACGGGTCGCCAGATCCTACGTACTTCTCAAACTATGGCATTGTGAAGTTTGGGGGCAAGATGTCTTCATCCCCGATTGTCAGTTTTGCATGGTATGTGTTCTTTAGGTGACTACCGTGGGTGGCCAAGAACTGTTGCCGTAGTTCCACCAATCCTGATTATTGAAAAATAGCATTCCCTGTGCTTGGGTAAGAGCCATATTGTCCAAGGGGATTTGCCACAAAATGGGGCAGTTGAGGTGCTTGGAACTGTGAGGCGATCGATGTACTCTAGTTAGGAATAGGGTGTTGGGTCATTCCTTAGTAGAAAGGCCCTGGTGTGAATGCTGGTTGGACAGTTTGTCCAGGGAAGAATTGTGAAGGATTGATAAAGTTATATCCTGGCTGCCCAATTTGAGCCTGGTTCAGCTGACTTTGTCTTGCCCTGAACTGATAAATGGCAGTAGGAGTTGAGGATACTACATGCGAGGTAGGATATCCCCCTGTTGGATTGACATTCTTAAGGATGATCTTCTGGCTAGACACTACATTTTGGGCCCTCCCAATGTGTTGGCGAATGAGTGATGCAAGCTATTCACTGTTGGTAAAGGTATTTACGGCAGCTGCAATCTCGGGGCTCACCAATGACTGTTGAGAATTTTATCCTGTTAGGACATGGTGATCCTCTCCCATACCTTCTTCTCGTGGATTAGCCATGAAAGATGTGCGTTGTACCAAATCTGAGTCTAAACATGAGTCAGTGTACGGAACCCCCTTCAGATTGGTAACAATTGGGGAAACGTGAACCAGGCAGTGAGTAGGTCTCTTCCAAGCCCCTTTGATACACGAGCAGAATATTAGACCGTGCATGTAAGATTCGTGATATGATTCATGATGCGAGAAATGCATGAGATGTTTGATGTTATGGTTGCATTCACAAGGGGTTAGCGTGCCATGATGTGAAATAACATGTATGTTAATCCATTTGAAACAAACAGGTTAGTCGTTAGGTGAATATGAAAATCCAACAACGGGGTTTGGATTTGAGATTTGTACAATATCTATGTGACATCGTAACATGAGTGATGTAAGTGAGGTGACTAAGTTACCTATGTGGTAATAGGTCAATGGTTTGAGGTTTTGTACTATGACTAGGTCTCATGGAAAGAGAAGGTAAAAAATGTTTCAGGTAAGCGGTGTGACATACCCTAATAAAATGAAAACAACTACCATATGTAACTACCTAATGAATGATTTGGTTATTTCACCCAATTAGGGTAGAGTTTTTTATACCTATGCGGTCATCACAATTTAAGGGTATGTGGTGATACATGAATTATAGCCTCATGTGGGCGAATGATTCGGGTATGAAGCATATACCCTTGAACATTTAGTAAGGTAAGAAAGTTTGCTCCATGTGGGCTTAGGTTAGGACATCAACTGGGATATCCTTTAATGTGGAAAAAATGGTTATGGGTAGGTATTTGCCCCATTTGGGCCTTTGGTGTATATAATTATCCCGGAAGGGCTGTGAGTTGGATGTTGAGTGAACATCTCAAAGGTAATGTGTGGGATATGTTATTGCCCCTTGTGGGCTAAGTGTCAGATGTCAAGTGAACATCACATAGTAATAGAAAGGTATGTTTGCCATGTACAGGCTAATAGCAAGATGTCAAGTGGACATCTCGCTAAAAGGGGTAAGTGATGTTCCTAAGTGGTTTGATGTTATCTTAGGGTGACACGATCTATAGTATCAACTATGTCTAAATGTATGAGATATTGGTTTGGTATCGTAATATGTACATTTAATATCATGTGTGTGCATTCAAGTGTCTACACAAAAATTCATAGTTAGTATGACATTTGTTCAATGACAAATTGAAAGTAGTATACATGATGTAGCACATAGCATGCAACATCCAATCTTCCAACCATATAACTCCCGCGTGTAGGGTTTTTGGCTAGTCTCTATCCTAAGTTTGGTTCATCTTAGTACCGCGAGGATACTAAGGAGCGCACCTGCAGGAAAATATAATGCATGGTCGCGTGTTGGGTAACACCCTAGGGAAAATGCATATGGCTTATTTACATGAGGTTTATAAATGGGTTGTTGATGTAGAAGGTTCTTGTTGAACTAAAATACACTCCAAGACTCTAACGAGGGAGGTACATGCGATATGGCAACAAGTGCTCCACCCGCTTAAGTACTATCTTTTTTCAAGGAGGTAGATTAATACCAAAGAGAGTTTCGCTGTAATAGGGGTACCTTAGACTTATGGGCTAATCCTTTCTAATACAATGCATTATTATGAATATGCCATAATTAAAAGAAAATAAAATAATGTGATCAATAATTTTCGGCACTTATCCAAAATCTAAAAACTTTGAAAAAATAAGTTTTAGAAAAATCCCCAGGAGAGTCGCGACTATGAGCGGGTGACACGGAGCGATGGGCCGAGAGCATGCGGAGATGAGAGGTGCGGTCCAACGGGGTGTTTGAAAAGAGGTGCACCAGGTTAGGAACCCGGGAGAAAAAAGGTTGAAAAGATAGAGCGAAAACATTTTAGATTTGGTCAAACCCGAATCCGCCATCTCTTAGTGTAAAGTCGCTACCTGGATTAGCTCTTTCCAGGAATTAGAGTCCTCTAAGGCTTAACTTCCGGTGGACGGCCCACTAAGACACAGAGATTTGGGTTCAGGATAAGTTGCTTATTTCTTATGTGATCACATTATATTACATCTATAGAAAACCATATTCTGTCAATTGTGCATATTCGCACTTAAGTCATTTTTTAGACTTTATATGCATGATTCACATATTGCAAAATGATAAACCATCCGCAAAGCTGAATAATAAACCATTCACAGGGTAGTAAATAAAAGCAGAATGTAAATGCGGCAAATAAAAATTACAAGGCTTCCAAAAATTGGAGAGTGCAACCGCCCGCTAACCTATTAATTACATTTCCTCAACAATATATGCAATACCCAAGGAAAAATAAAATCCTAAACATACATCTAACCTGCATCCACAAAGTTTAGCATAAGGGATATCACATATGTTCGATTTGATTTTAGCGAGGCCCGTGTGACGTAATTAAAACATCGATGGTTTAAAGTTGTTATTTTAAATAAAAATAGTTCATTTTTATTTACATGTATGTTGATCAATTTTATTACTGAAAATGATCGTATGGCATAAGGTGAGGTCTGTTATCCGGGAATAATTTTAATTCCCTTTGTTGGGGTATTCTAAAAAAATAAAGAAAAGAAATAAAGATGAAGAAGAGAATTACAGCATTATTTACATAAAAAGAAATAAAAATATTCCTAGGTCCACAAATAAAATCAGAAAAAGATGAAGTAGACGATGAGCGTGGAATTCGCAATTCTTGGAACTTAGAGGTTTACCCTTGTGGTATGAATCCACTTCGGCATATCCATTTGATCCCCGGGAGCATTCCTCTTTGGTTTTGGTTTAATTGTAGTTTAATTGGAAAATAAGTGTTTATCCAAAAGATAATCAGACTCAGGTTCTAAATTTGTTTTAGACCCGAGAATATCTGAGGATATATAAAGAAAAAATAGATAAAAAAAAAAAGATTTGAAAACAATTAAAATTTGGAATCCAAACGCCTTTTGGATCCGAATATCTCTGAAGAAAATATTTATCGGAAAAATAATCAGACTCAGGTTCTAAATTTGTTTTAGGCTTGAGAATATCTAAGGATTTTTAAGAAATGTAGGAAGAAGAATAATTTGAAAATAATTAAGATTTGGGATCCAAATGTGTTTTGGATCCAAAAAAATTCAAGAGAAATTAAAAGAAAATGTTTTTTGTGTTTTTCTCATTATCTTTTTCTCTGAAAATCTAATTTTTTTGTTTAGAATTTAGAGCCCCCTTCAATCCAAAAATGTCCCAAATTCATAGAAATTTGGGACGGGGTTAAACCGGGCTCGTCGAAGAGTTCGACGAGGCCCTTGGTGAACTCTTCAGCGAGGGGGTGGGGATCAAAGAAATAATTCTCTGGTCCCCGCCCATTACTATTATTATTTTTTTATATTATAATATACTATTATAATATACATATATACATGCATGCATGCATGCATGCATACATACATACATACATACATACATACATACATACATACATACATACATACATATATATATATATATATATATATATATATATATATATATATATATATATATATATATATTTCCAAATAACCCAATTAAATTATTTTGGACCCTTAAAAATATTATAAGCCTTTAAATATTTATT
This sequence comes from Euphorbia schlechtendalii, assembly GCA_949673415.1. Taxonomy (NCBI): domain Eukaryota; kingdom Viridiplantae; phylum Streptophyta; class Magnoliopsida; order Malpighiales; family Euphorbiaceae; genus Euphorbia; species Euphorbia schlechtendalii. The sequence continues at coordinate 29,053 of CATIWQ010721138.1, forward strand.
TAGGGCCCCAAACATTGTTTTTAACTAGGAGAACTCCCATTTGAAGATCGTCGGACAGTCGAAAAAAGTGTGATTCGAGGATAAATATCCCGAAAAGTCATCATCATTGAATGCGTGAGTTGGTACAAATCCCGTTCTCACACCAAGCTTGCATGCTTTGTGATTGAATAAAGTTCTCCATACAATTTTTCTAAAATGTGTAATGATTACCACCAAACAACGATGGCCTAGTAAAAGGCATTCCCTCCTTAAAGAGCACTATTTGTCCTCTGAGCTAGAATTGATGTTGTTGTAAGACATTTATGGATCTTTACTCAAAGACGATTAGTCAATAATTTGAGCACTTGCTATGATACCACTTATTGGTCCTTAGACAGCTTATAAACAATAGTAGAGGGGGGTGAATGCAGTTCTTGGTTACCTTTAGGATTTTTAAACAAATTTTAACCAATTTTAGTTTTTAGATGTGTGCTGAGTTAAACTATGCTGAGTGGGTCTAAAATCTTATAAAATGCTTAGCTTCACTGGCACAATTTATCTATAATTTCTTGTTGAGTACTCTACTCACCACGGATTGGTTTTTCAAGGAAAAGTGATAAATATAGAAAGAATGATGTATGAGATGAACGTGATAAAAGCTAATGCGAAAGTTAGAATTTCAACACCTTATTTTATTTTGGTTCAGCCCCGAGCCTACCTCAAGTCCTCGAATACCTTTTCTAAGCATAAATCCACTAGTTTTCATTCTTTACTTAGGCGGAGCAGCCTTTACAACTGGTAGAAACTTTTTACAGAAAGTATATTCCACTCAACTAAGTTTGGGGACCCTTCCCAAACTAACACTCATATTTGATAAAAAAGATTTCAAACTGAATTCAACTTATAAACTGTTTATTCCTTACAATATCATATATAAGAGTGAATCTCTCTATTACAAATAGACTGATAATGGTTGTTTATTGATCGCACTTTCTTAAAGTTGGGAGTATTTGTGCAAAGTTTTAACTCTTAAAGAAATTCGAGGTGACCAAATTTGAACTTTTGCTTCAATCTTCTATTTATACTTGAATCTTTGTGAAGTAGCCATTGCAAAATTTTCATCTTAACGGGTCTTCAATTTCTCTACTCTTCATATCTTTCAAATCTTCCCATTATAGATAGATTCTAGGATGTTTAGAGATAGAAAATCGAATGTTGAGGCATGATAAAATTCCATTGACAAAATCTCATTTGTCTTCAAGCAAATCGATTTGTTAGAGAGGCGCGCAAAGTGAAACGTGGAATCTTTAGATTAGTAGACATTGTTGATATTTGCAAAGGCGTGTAGAGACACTGAGAAATGGTGCATGTCAAAGAATTCTTTTTGCCTTGGACTTTAGTGAGGAATCTCCAACATTTCGTACTGACACCTTTTATCTTGTGAGGACCACATGAAATTTTCTTTAATTTCAACTCTTTTTAACCTGAATTGCATCATAGGAATATTCCTTTTCTCATAGAAAATGTTAGCAGTACAAGTGTCATTTATTTCTCTAAGTGTCAAACCAAATAGCTTTTAATAAAAGCTAACTTAATAGTGCTGAATTGATATCCTTTTAGACTATGTAGCACTCAGCACACTTTAGCTTTTCTTACTTTAAGCTGTAACTTAATTAATTAAACACTAAACTGAGTTGTTTTTCCTTAAACAAACTCAAGTACACTTCATTAATTAAGAGTATATTTAGTTTTAATTAATTTCACTATCCTAGAAACTTTGTTATTTCCAAAAGGTTTAAGTATTGTGAAGTAGTATTAACTTAGGTTCAACATTATGAACTCCCCTCCCCCTATGTATAGTACTCCCATTCTCCTTGCTCCATTACTTCAGTTGAGCCTTTCTTTTTGAGTTTGACATCTTTTCTTCGTGAGCTTTTTTCAAGATCCTCCATGAGTTTCTCTAACATAGCAATAATTCTTTAGAATGTTCTTTCTTTTTGAAGTGAGCATTCTAAGTTAATATTTTCAGGTTAGTCTTCGAGCATTCTAGCTACTATCTAGCAACCGGTTCTTCTTGAAATGGAGGTTTTAGTCAGTGATGATCCTTGTGGATCACTTATAGAGGCTGTCCTAGATTGGAAGCTAGTGCTACAAGAGTTCTACTGAATTACTCTAAGGGAACACCGTACCAAGAGAAAGGTACACATCAACTGGTAATTCTCTTAACTTAGATGCTAGGGTTTCTTTTAATAAGTTTTATAAACCTAATAGCATCTATGGAATATTTCAACTTAGATTATATCAATTATGGAATGTTTAGGAGATCTTTTATGTTAATTTTAAGTTTTTAAAATTCCACCTTGCAAGTTTGCATGTTTAATTGCTGTCTTGATTAACTAGCACTAATTGGCAACGCTAATCCAATTTGTAGAAATCTTAGAAAATTTGTTAAGAGTTGTTTTGTTGAGTAATTGAGTTATTTTGTTTTCTCACGGTATTTTTCATTTTCTCCTCTAACATGAAAAGTTGAATTTCAACCATTATAACCAAAACTACAGCGTTTTACTAAGTCGGTTTAATATTTGTTCAATCTCACCATTCACATTGATCTTTTCTTGTGGAATATACATGTTAGCTACTACAAATTTGGAGGACTATAAATGGAGAACTTAGATAGGAGATAGAAGTTCATGCTTACAAGATAATTAATCATTTCTCTAATGCATATCCCTAATTTTCTAAAAGTTCAAATTGCTCTCCAAATTTTTGTTCTTAATGGTGAGTCAAAAAAGTATCAAGGAATCTTCACTCAATGAGTATCAATTCATCTTGTAGAAGAGTTCGCAAAGAAACCTTATTCTAAGAGACTAGAGCGCTTGGTTGAAAGTGACGCAGAGGATGTTGAAGAAATCAACTAGCAATCATTTACTAATTATGCTATGGCTACTATGAGTGGATAACATTTTGGATGTAAGAGGTTTCGTCCCTGTGACATGGGGCTTTAGGATTTTAAAAAAGAGAAAGAAAGGAAAAATAAAGTTTTAGAAAGACTCGAGACCTAAACCTCTCACCTATATTATGGAGTCGCCACCCAAATCAGCTTTTTTGGGATATTTAGTACATCCTAGTTCTATTAAGCCTAAAACTCACCACAGTAAAAATATTCGGGTCTAAATGAGTTTCCTACTTTATCGTTATTTGAGTTATGATTGCATACAAGCAACCACCTTTAATGTTTTCAAATGTTTCTAGTCATTTTCGATTATGTTAGATTTTAATCATCACACACATGCTGAAAGCAGTAAATAAAGGGATAAAAAAACAACAGAAAGTGCTAAATGAAATGAATACAAGGCTTCTAACCTAAGGGAGGTAGGGTAAATAATAATACAAACCATGGGATTTTATATATAATGGTCCTAAATACAAATGCTCTACGAATACATTTTATTTACAATTGTGATACTCGAGGAAAATAAATCCCTAATATAAATTTAACCTAAAACTACATGCATCCACAAAGTTTAGCATGAGGTATATCACAACATCATGGTATAGTTAGTTAACCAAACAAGACCCAATTAGGAGCATAAGTTAGATTAGGGTGAATCACGTGTTTATGACTTTAAAAGTGGAGAATTTGGGGGAATGTAGATTTTTGTGGGGGAATAGGAAACCCAGGAGTTAGATTTTTAGTTTGTAACTTGAATAACCCGAAAGGAAATTGGAATATTCGGAGAAAAGTATCAAAACAAAGGAAGTATTACTTTTCCTAACTTTTCTTTAAGAAAACCTAATAGTTTCTCTCTCTAAAATTTCCTAAAGAGGTGAAAACTTCCAAGCTCTCAAAACCCTAATTTTTAGGTTTTTATAGAAGTTAGTAAAAAGGTAAATAGGTTAAAGGGTACTTTTGATAAGGGTAAAATTAAATTAAGGGTAAAAAAGGGAAGAAAAAGTTTGAGTGGCTAACAAGACAACCAGGATCAGTTTGACTTGGCAAACCGCTTGGTCGGGATAGGTTTGAATAGTTAGAGAACGGGCGATTCTGATTTTGTTTTCTTAAGTTTTTTGTTATTTTTTATTCTTTTATGGTTTTTTATAGTTCTCGGGATGGTTTTGTGTTTGTTTTGGCTTCAAAAAGACCCAAAGATCTCTTTTGAACATCTCGTAACCTCAAAGTGGATTACTAGAACATGAGAGAAAATGAAAATACTTCTCATCATCTCTTCTCGAAAGGGACTAAGAACCCCGTGCTCACATGATGCACCTCATTTTGTCACTACTAACATAAGTCAAAAAGACTATGAGAAAGGAATAAGGGATAGAAATCATACTTGAGTCGTTCATGACTTTGTCGAACTTAACCTCGGAACATGGAAGACCACCATGCTCTTTGGAACCCCAACATGGATGTTTTTTGATCTTATGGAATAATCACTTGGAATTAATAATTGTTGAAGCTGACCTCAAAACATGGAATTTTCTCGGTCTCCTAATCTGAATGTTTTTCGATCATACAAAACACTTGGAAATAGAGTAGCGTTGAAGTTAACCTTAGAACATGGGAGACCACTATGCTCCTAGGAAAAATCAACATGGATGCTTTCTAATCTTACAAAATCACCCGGAAATCAAAAGTGTATAAGTTAACCTCAAAACATGGAATTTTCTTATGCTCTTCATAAACCCCAACATGGATGCTTTCTGATCTTATAGAATCACCTTGGAATAGATTAGCGGGTAAATTGACCTTTAAATATGGAAGATCGTCATGCTCCTTAGAATCCACAACATAGATGCTTTCCAATCTTACGAAATCACCTATAAATGAGAAAGGTGCTGAAGTTGACCTCAAAACATGTAATTTTCCCGCGCTCTTTGGACATCCCCAACATGGATGCTTTTTGCTCTTACGAAATCACCTAGAAAAAGACTACCATTGAAGTTGACCTTGCAATATGAAAGACCATTGTGCTCCTTGAAAACCTCAACATGGATGCTTTCTAATCTTATATAATCACTCAGAAAGGAGATGTGCTAAAGTAGACCTTAAAACATGGAATTTTCTCGCGCTCTCCGCAAACCCCAACATAGATGTTTCTGATCTTAAAGAATCACCCAAAAATATACTAGCATCAAAGTTGACCTTAGAACATGGAAGACCACCAAGCTCTTTAGAAACCTTAACATGAATGCTTTCCGATCTTACGAAATCACCTAGAATATTATGGGTATTGAAGTTGACCTAACAACATGAAATTTTCTCATGCTTTTTAAAAATGCCAAAGTGGATGTTTTTTGATCTTATGGAATCATCTAGAAATAGACTAGAGCTGAAGTTAACCTTAGAACATGGAAGACCGCCTTGCTTCTTGGAACATGAATGCTTTCCAGTCATACAAAATCACCCATAAATGAGAAGTGTTGAAATTGACCTCAGAACATGGAATTTTCTCGTGCTCTTCGGAAACCTCAACATGGATGCTTTTTTATCTTACAAAACCACTTGAAAATAGAATAGTTTTGCAGTTGACCTTGGAACATGGAAAATTACCATGGTCATTAGAAATCTCAATATGGATGCTTTCTGATCTAACAGAATCCCCTAAATTGAGAAGTGTTGAAGTTGATCATAGAAAATGGAATTTTCCCATGCTCTTCAAAAACCCCAATGGATGCTCTTTAACCTTAGGAATTCACCCAGAAATAAACTAGTTGGTTTGGAAACCTGAAAAAGCAATAGAGTTGTTTTTGAGTTAGTTGAGTGAATAAGCACGTTTTAACTTCTTGATTGACATTTTGGAAACAAAATATTTTACTTCTTAGACAAAGAGTTAAAACAAGGAGAAAAATAATAAAAAATAATTGAGTGGAAGAAATTCGACCTGGTCCGAAAATACTGCGAAGGCGACTTTAAAAAGGTTGATTTTGCCCCTTGCGTGAAAATAACTTTGATTGCTAGGGAGATATGGCTCCCTTGGGATTAGAATTTCTTTATGAAAAAAATTTTGGAATTAATGTTGAGTGAATAAACGGATATGTGGAGAAACAAGATAAAGTGGTTGTTTTTCATTTTACCACTTAAGTAGGAGATATTGCCCAAACAAAGAGTGGTCAAGGATTATTGGTAGGGGGGGCCCAAATGTAGGTTGGCCTAAAATGCCTTGATGACATGGTAGTTGGAAAATGGAGAGAAAATGAGGATTATATTGCTAATTTCCATTTTATCGATCGGGTTAGAAAATACTACTTGAAAAGGGGAGCCAAGGAGGCCAAGAAGGGTACCATGAAAGTATATTTGCCTGAAATGTCTAGACATGGTAGTTGAAAAATGGGGAGAAAATGTGGAAGTTAGAAATGAAAAGCCATACAAGGTGACCTTTAGGCTTCCTTTAGAATTCTCTGTATAAAGGATTCAAATTAGAAATTCAAATTACTTTTCACTTTTTCCAAAGGTTATCTCTCTAGATTTCCTCCTTTTAGATTTTGAACAATGCAGAACAATCTTTCGAAGTGGCATCTTCCTTTCATGCATTGCAATGTGAGGCCCAATGATATGAAGATTTGCAATGCCAGGCCCAATGATATGCAGATTTGCTTGGTGTTATAGGTGTGAGCCGACGACACGAAGCGGTGGGCTGAGAGAGAGTGAAGATGAGAGACGGGGTTCACCAGGGTGTTTGAAAAGTACCGGGTCGTGGGACTTGGAAAAATGTTGAAAGAGAGAGTGGAAAACATTTTAGATTAGTTCAAACCTTAAATCCACCATCTCTTAGTGTGGAGTCGCCACCTAGAATAGCTCTTTTTAGGAATTAGAGTCCTGTGAGGTTTAGCATTCAGGGGATGGCCCACTAAGACACAGAGATTCAGGTTCGGGATAAGTTGCTTATTTCTCATTGTTACATTTATAGAAAACTGTATTCTCTTAATTGTGCATATTCGCACTTAGGTCATTTTTGAGTTATTATGCATGATTCACGTATATTTAAAAGTAATAAATCCATCCACAAAACAGTAAATAAATGTGGAAAAGTAAAGATTACAAATGACAAAACCTCGGTGGATGCAACTGCCCGCCTAATCTATTAATTACATTTCTCAAAAAAATGAAATTGCGATACCCAAAGGAAAATTAAAATCCTAAACATACATCTAATACTAACCTGCTTGCATACACAATGGTTAGCACAGGGGATATAATCATATTGCACATACGATCAATTTTGAATTTAGCGTGGCTCGTGTGGCCTATATAAGAGAAAATTGATTGCGATAATGAGTTTGTTATTTAAATAAAATGGTTCATTTTATTAGCATCTTGGTTGCTCATTTTAATTAATGAAATTGCTCGCATGGTAAAAGTGGGGACTGTTATCCGGGAATATGTTTTATTCCCTTCATGGGGGTTTTCTAACATACATCTTCTTTAATAAAGAATTATAGATGAAGAGAAATTACAACATCAAAATAAAATAAAATATTGAAAATCCTAGGTCCATTGATGAAAGTAGAAGAAGAAGTAGAAAGCTGAAAACTAAATTCTAGGAACTCAGAGGCTTACACTTATGGAATGAATCCACTTCGAAGATATCTGATCGGCCATTGGAAGTCCTCCTTGTCTTTTTGTTTAGTTAAAGAAATTGCAGTAAAAGTCTAAAAAAATGTTCATCTAGTTCTTGGAATTTGAAGTAGTTCTAAAAACTATATTTTTGTCTGAAAATTTTCCGGCCTATTTATCGAAAAAACCCAACTATTTATAGGAAAAATCCTGAAAATCCAAAAGAGGAAGATTAATTTGGTGAGGCTCGCTAGAGAATTTGGCGAGCCTCACCAAATTTTGGTGAGGCAAGCCTCGCCAAAGAGTCTGGTAAATATCGGCGAGGCAGGCTTCGGATCCAGTTTTCCTCGCCGTTTCAGATTCTTTTTGTGTATTTTCATATTTTTAATTAATTTCTAAATTAAAGGAAAAAATTAAATAATTTTATTAGAAAAATCCTTTTGAATTAAAAGACAAGGAAGACTCCCATTTGAAGATCATCGGACGGTCAAAAATTGTGTGATCTAAGGAAAAAAATCCTGAAAAGCCTTCATCATTGAACGCGTAAGCTGGTACAAAATCTTGTGCTCATAGCTATCCCTCATGTGATAATTGCTGGTTGTGTAACTATTATGATCACATGAAATGAGCGTAGGGATAGAGAGAATACTTGACCGGTGTGGTTGTTGACTTCTTGTTCCCAATTAGTGATAACATAGGCGTTCCTTTCTAGCACCGTGTTCCCACAGGATTTTCCGTTTCTTTCTTTGGAATCCCTTGGTTCTTGACACCCCTTGTGGGTGGGTCAACCATTTCTTTCTGCGGCGTCCCTGTTATAGTCGGTAGTCATTTCCTTCTTCGGTTGCGATTATAGTGTACCCCTTAGAATGATTGGAGATGGGTGCCCGAATCTATTTCAAAGGCGGCCTTGAATTTCCTTAGTAGGATATTATCTTGTTAGGGATCATATGGATGACTTCCTCAAAGCAATGACCATGGGTTCATTGAATCAGATTCAAGCTCAGAGCTTGGATCTGGTTTAAGGAATGTCTGGATGAGTCATTGACCATGCATTATGTTGGCGATGATCACTTGGAAGTCGTTTGCTTAAAGTGTTGGAGGTATATAATGCCACGTACAATTCGAAGGAGGAGATGATGAATTTGATATTGGTTCCAACTTCGCGTAGACCACCCTTACTTGTTTTCAATCTATCGAACCTTGTCTTAATTTTTGCCTCGATCGCCATTTCAGGTTTTCAATTTAGTAGACTTGATTGCCCCGTGAATGGTGCTGAGCTATGTGATGGAGTTGTTGACGTATTCAATGATCTGACTCCTTCCTTGTGTTCTTTGGTGGTTTGTCTTCAATTTGCTTTGTTGACACTTTGGTCTTATTTTGGATTCGTTCCTTTTGACCTTTGTTTGACTTATTCAGTAGTCGATGGACATTTCATGCTTAGAGAACTTTCCGTCGACCTTACGTCTTTATAGGATGAGGCAGATGCTATCACGTGTTTGTAAGTACATTAGTTTATCTCTCACTTTCTCTCAAGAGTCAAATCATTTGAAATTATAGTAACTTTGGGGAATCCATTTATAACCAAACTAATTTCATGATATGATGTGTCACATGTGCTAAAAACATTATGTATATGTTTATGAGAATGCGTGATGACATCGATAGAATAGCAAGCAAATAAACAAAGTTCAATTTATTCAAAATTCAACAACCTCATTAGCAAAGTAGCTAAAATCTAATTTATTACATCATCAATCATGGGTTTTTCTAGTGCCTATCAGATGTGTCCATGGATTTAAAGTGCTCTATCCTATCCGCCTTCTCAAACGCTTCTTGATAGCTCAAAAAGATGTCTAACCCAAACTTGTTCCTGTATGATGGCAGTGCACCGTCTAGAAGCTTGGTTATCATCTCTGGTAGAGTTAAGCAAGCCCGAAGCCTGACTTGTGTGGCCATTTAATGCGCATAGTAGGATTTGAAGCTCTCACCTTACTCTTACCTTATAGCCTCCAGATGTTGCATCGTGGTTTTCATCTGAGTGTTGAAATCGTAATGCCCCATTATAGCCTGAGCAAGGCTATTCCAATCAGTAGCTATATCTAGTGGAAGGTTGCTATACCGTTCATTGACTATGCAGCCCAAGGTGATGACAAAGAGCTTATCCATCATCCGTTGGCTGACTCTTAATCACCTCATCACTGTTTCATAATGCGTCAATTGAGAGCGTGGGTCACCAGATCCCACATACTTTTCAAACTACGACATTGTGAAGTTTGGTGGCAAGCTGTCTTCATCTCCAATTATCGGTTGTGCCGAGTATGAATTCATGAGATAGCGGCCGTGAGTGGCCAAGAATTTTTGCAATAATTCCACCATTCCTAGTTATTGGAGGATGGCATTCCATGTGCATGGATAAGAGCTATATTGCCCTTGGGGAAATGCTGCAAAAATTAGGCAGTTGATGTGCCTTGAACTGTGAGGCAACTGACGTACTCCAATTGTTAATTAGCTTTTGGGTCTTTCCTTGGCAGATTGGCCCTGGTGCAAACGTTAGCTGCCAGGCTGTCCCTAGAAGAATTGGGGAGGATTGGCAAAGTTATAACCTGGCTGCCCAATCTGAGCCTGGTTCAGCTGACTTTGTCCTACCCAAATTGATAAAAGGTAGTAGAAGTTGGGGGCACTACATGCGAGGTAGGAGGACCCCTATTTCAGGCCGTCTAAATGGATTAACGTTGTTATGGGTGACCTCTAAGCTGGACATTGCCAACCGAGCCCTCCCGTCGTGCTAGCGAATGAGTGATGCTAGTTATTCACTATTGGTAAAGATATTCAAGGTAGCTATGATTTCGACGATCACCGACGCTTGCTGAGAATTTTGTCCCATAAGGATAGGGTGATCTTCCCCCGCACCTTCTTCTCGTGGATTAGCCATGAAAGATGTGTTTTGAACTGAATCTGAGTCTGAACCCAAGTCCTCACTTGAGATAGTGTACGGAACCCCCTTGTGAGCGAGAGACACGGAGCAGTGGGCCTAGAGTGTGCGAAGATGAGAGGCGTAGTCTAGAGGGGTGTTTGAAAAGTACTGGTCATGGAACCCGGAAAAAAGTTGAAAGAGAGAGCGAAAAACATTTTAGATTAGTTCAAACCCAAATCCATCATCTCTTAATGTGGAGTCACTACCTGGATTAGCTCTTTCCAGGAATTAGAGTCCTGTGAGGCTTAAGGTACGAGGATGGCCCATTGAGACACAGAGATTCAGGTTCATCATAAGTTGCTTATTTCTCAATTGATCACATTATACTACATCTATAGAAAACCGTACTCTCTTAATTATGCTTATTCGCACTTAGGTTGTTTTTGAGTTATTATGCATGATTCACGTATATTTAAAAGCAATAAATCCATCCATAAAATAGTAAATAAATGCGGAAAATAAATGCAGAAAAGTAAAGATTACAAATTACAAAACCTTGGGGGATGCAACCGCCTGCCTAATCTATTAATTACATTTTCCAACAAAATGAAATTACGATACCCGAAGGAAAATTAAAATCCTAAACATACATCTAATCTTAATCTACTTGCATCCACATAGGTTAGCACAAGGGATATAATCATATTACATGTATGCTCGATTTTGAATTTAGCGAGGCATGTGTGGCCTATATAAAAGAAAATCGATCATGATAATGAGTTTGTTATTTAAATAAAATGGTTCATTTTATTAGCATATTGGTCGCTCATTTTAATTAATGAAATTGCTCGCATGGTAAAAGTGGGGGCTGTTATGCAGGAATATGTTTTATTCCCTTCGTGGGGATTCTCTAACATACATCTTCTTTAATAAAGAAATTATAGATGAAGAGAAATTACAACATTGAAATAAAATAAAATATTGAAAATCCTAAGTCCACAGATGAAAGTAAACGAAGCAGTAGAAAGCTGAAAACACGGGATTGGCAATACTAGGAACTCAAAGGCTTACCCTTACGGAATGAATCCACTTCGAAGATATCCGGTCGGCCTTTGAAATTCCTCATCATCTTTTTGTTTAGGTAAAAAAATTATATTAAAAGTCCAAAAAAAATGTTTGTCTAGTTATTAGAATTTGAAGCAGTTCTGAAAAGTTATATTTTTATCTTAAAATTTTCCGATCCTGTTTATCAAAAAAGACCCAACTATTTATAAAAAAAATCTTGAAAATCCAAAAAAGGTAGGTAAATTTGGTGAGGCTCGCCAGATAGTTGGGCGAGCCTCGCTAAAGAGTCTGGTAAGGCTCGCCTCGCCAAGCACTCTAACTAGTCTCGCTAGATTTTTTAGCTAGGCTTACGTCACCAATTATCGGCAAGGCAGGTTTGGTATCCTATTTTCCATGAAGTTTTTGGATTCTTTTTGTGTACTTTCATATTTTTAATTAATATCTGAATTAAAGGAAAAAATTAAATAATTTTATTAGTAAAGTTCTTTTAAATTCAAAGACGAGGAAGACTCCCATTTGAAGATCATCGGGTTGTCAAACATTGTATGATCTAAGGATAAAAATCCCGAAAAGCCGTCATCATTGAATGAGAAAGCTGGTACAAAATCCTATGCTCGCAACAGGCTTATGTGCTTTAGCCCACCAATCTATCATTGGTTATACCCCCGAGTCACCGATTCCTTTGGTGATGACTCTAGAGGTGCATGCCTCCCATCTATAAGTATTCTTGAAACTTGTTACTTACATCCAATTTCCTTTTAATCGGACTAGTTATGTGAAGGATAGAGGATCCCTATTTATTTTAGGCAAAGGATAAAGGATCTCTTTAGTCAACTGGTGGTACCTGGAGCTTATAGAATAATTACTTCCTCCTTGGCCAAGGTGGTAACCCATAGATGTGCTTATGGAGGTGGTGATTGAGGATGACCCTAGCAATGGGAGAGGAGGAGATGATGATGATGATGTGGATGATTCTCCAAAGTTTGGTGACATAGATATGTGATTCTAGGGAGGCCCTCCCGTAGCAAGAGATAGTCGAGCTTTTCTTGGCATGAGTAGAGCAGGTCATAGGGCATTGGGATTTGGTAGAGGGACCCACGCTTCTAAAAAAATCTAGGCGTATGATGCCTTTTCTCATGATAAGGATATTCACTTTTGAGTTTACTCCCATATATGCACATTCTTAATAGTAAATTAACTTTCAAATTTTTTATAACAAGCTTACTTTTGTAAGAAGAAGAAGACTTAGTATGCAGAGGAGGTGGTTCTTTAAGAGTGGGGGACCCAGCTAGATACAAAGGGGAGAGAGTGAGCTCCACGAGAGCAAATGGTAGAGTCCTCAACTCCACAAGTGATAGAGGGAGTCCTCCTATAGGAGCTAGACAGTGTATTCATGTTGATGACACGACTAGGGGAGATAGAGCTTAGACATCTATCGGAGCCTACTCTACCCTTCAGCTTCCTTCCTATTGCTGGTACCCATGAGAGTTTCTTAGATTACTACCCTTTTTTATTTTACTTTTGAAAATGATGCTTGACCTGATGCTTTGGCATTCATTATGCGAGTACCATTGCGAAGGTGGAGTCGCTAACTCGCGGGCTCTTCTAAGTCTGAGATCTTACGATGGCCTAGGATACACATGCCATGGTAAGTTCCTGCATTCAAATTTATTTCTGTATACAAGTAATTACATGCATGAGTATGTGGGTACACTTGTATTTGGGTTAGTTATTTTGCATGTATGTATGTATGTATGTATGTTTAGATTTATTGATTCCTCTTGCAGGTATTTGTGGACATGGAGAGCGATCGACTGCGAACCAAGATGAGTGACCAGATGAGGGTCGAGGCTAAGGTTACTATGCTTTGAGATCGATTAGCGACTTCTGAGGCATCTCGAGGGGTATTGGAGGAGAGGATCAAGGATTTCCAAGACATTATATCTAGGCTTGAGGTCAAGATAGCACGATTGATGAGGCCAGATGACAAAGCGTGGAGGCTAGGGGACTCATTTGGTGCATCAAAGGGGCGATGATGCTAGTACTAACCATGAGACAAACCTCGTTAGGCCCACCTTGGGGGGCAAGTTTATGTCTTGGATCTTTCCTAAAGAGATGACCTGGGATTTTGCTTTTTATGCCGCTCATAGAGAGAAGGATGAGGGTGAGGAGGACGATGAAAATAAGAAGGTTGATGATGGCAGCAACGATGAAGATTACAGGACCCAATATTGGGCGTAGTATCTTGAATCATCTTTTTCTTTATTTCATGTTACTTTGATGATGTAGGTCATACATTTGACACATTTGCATCTTTTATTTTCAAAAATGTGTAGCCCTTTATGACTTTATATGAAAATTACTTTTTATTAAAGCCTTATGCTACTAATGACGATTTTGTACTTTTTCGCATGAAAATGACTAGGCTTACCGCTACCAGGGATGGCCAGATGGACATTGGTATCTCACAGACTAGACAAGAGTGATGAGGCTACTTTGTAGTAGGAGAGTTCTGAGGAGAGACACACTAGAAGAGGAGACCACTTTGATCCTTGTTGATGCAACAAGGACATGAAACATGACTCATCTCTACCTATACTTTTAGATGCTTTTTTATTATGCAAATTATCTAGCTTTATTATGCATTAAAATGTGTGAAATAATTAATTCAAACTATTATGAATTAACTAATAAAATGTGTTACTTGTGTGTTTAAACATTATGGCACACGAGCATTCAAAAATTAAATACACTCGTAATAAATCAGCAATAACAATCTTTTTATTAAATTAAACCAATTTGGGTATAGAAGTTCATGATGTAAGATATCTAATGATCTAACCCTTACTGTCAAAAAGCCTTTCGGTTTTCAAGTTGGCATCTCCCTGTTTTTTATCCTAATTTTTTCCCAAAGCACTTTTCTCAGGTTTTCACTTTGACATACTTAGTAAGAGAATACCCTAATTTTTGCCCAAATATATGAAGAAAGAAAGTTGATAGACTTTCTACTTAATTTTCTTTTTTAACAAGTGCTGCTTTTCACAGTTTTGATTTTTTCCTAAATGTGATAGTGCTTTAGACTATATTGATTAATCTGGTTTACGAACTTGTTGTCATCCATATCCATTACTTTGACCACCCTTTTCTAAGACCTTCTTAACCACGAATGGGCCTTCCTTGTTGGGCTTGAATTTCCCCCTAGTGTCAACATAGGAGGGCTTTGACTATTTTAAGACCAAGTCCCCTACTTTCAAGGGCTACCTCTGGTATTTGAATTTTCTATTATGATCTCTCACCATGTGCTGCTGATACATTTGAAGATGGTATAGGGGTTTCAAGCAATGCTCATAGATCTTATTCATCTGATCAAATATGGGTTTTGCCCAATCTGACTCTGTCAACATGGGCTTCAATGGCAACCTCAAAGGATCTGACTTCGGTTTCCGCAAGGAGAACTGCTTCCATCCCATAGACTAATGAGAAGGGAGTCTAATCTTTTAGAGAGCACACACTAGTTCTGTAATTCCAAAGTGTAAACAAAATCTTGTCTACCCAATCATGGTAGGTAGTCACCATTTTTTATAAGATTTTCTTCATAGACTTGTTCGTTGCTTCCACTTCCCCATTGCCTTGAGGTCGGAGAAGAGCGATGATGCTCAATGCCATATTTCTCAACAGATCGGCCATTGCCCCTTGGGATTAAACCCCATTATAAGACACTATATGGTGAGGTATCCCATATGTGCAAAGATTTGCTTGTTAATGAACTTAGCCATTTTCTTGGCGATTATTTTTGTGAAGGATTCAACTTCTACCCACTTAAAAGAGTCGACCGCCACACGATGTATTGATGCCCATTAGCCAAAGAGGGATGGATCTCACCAATAATATCAATCCCCCACGCCGAGAATGTCAAAGGAGTTAAAAGATTTTGAAGATCTAATGGAGGTGAATTACTAATGTCTCCATATATTTAGCATTCATGGTACATTTTTGTTTCGAATTAGCAACCGGCTATCATTGTAGTCCAAAAATAATATTGCCATTGAATTTTCATTTCTCAGGCCAGAGAAGCTTCCTTTTTTAAAAGACAACACAAAAGTAGGCCGTCACTATTGCGCTTTAAGAGATTATCATCGACGATTCTAAACTTAGAAGCCTGCCATTAAAGAGATAAGCACTTTGAGTTTGTTGCTCTTATACAGAATTCTTAATCTTTAATCAAACGGACTATATTTCGATAACAACAATCCTCATCCATGCTAATAGCGGCCAAGATGGCGCGATAATAGAATGGCTCTTTAGATTATTGAAGGACCACAATTCCTAATGGGTTGGGATTGAGGACCTTCCCCCATAGAGGCAAGAATAGCATAAGAATTTACCATTTAGTTCTCATCTCAGGGAACATGTCGAAACAATCTTCTTGAATTTTGTTGCCAACTCCCAAACTACCTCAAGATAAGGGTAAAGTGACTTCCTTGATTTCCCAATTTCCGACAACTAGTCGAATAACAAGAGCGAAATCACTAGTGATAGTGACTTTTATCACCCCGAAATTCTTTAAATCCCACATAATGAAGAGGTATGCCTCATATTATGCTTCATTATTAGTTATGGAAATTCAAGGCTCTTAGAGAGTGGGATGACCTCATTCTACGGTATCACTATGATAACCCCAAGATCTACCCCTCGACAATTTATAGCCTCGTCAAAGAATGTTTTCTACTCTCCATTTATCGACTCTATGGTTGCTAGCTGCTCATTAAAAAATTTAGGTTCTCGACATAGTTAGAGTCGAGGGCTTGGTTGGTGAGCAATTCAGTGACTACTCAACCCTTAATCACCTTCTTTATAACAAACTAAATATTCAATTCAGAGATGAGAAGTAACCAGCAAGAGAGATTGCTGGCTAATGTCGAAGATTGGCACAAATACTTCTTTGGATCAATCTTAGCCACAACCTGGATTTGGTACGATTAGAAGTAGTGCCTAAGCTTCTTAGTGAATAAGACTAATGTCTCACAAGTTTTCTTAACAACCATATATTATCTCTCCTATTTAAGAAGCTTTTTTCTCATATTGTACTATGTGCTCACGCTTATCCTCTTGCTCTTGGACAAGCATTGCCCCTATTGAACATTCTTCGATAACTAAATAGAGGATGAGAGGTTTCTCGGGAGTTGGTGGCTTAAGAAGTGGCAAATTGATTAGGTAAGTCTTGATCCTGTCAAAGGTCAATAGACACTCCTCATTCTAGATAATTGGTTGATGCTTTCTCAAAAGTTTAAATGTTAGTTCGTAAAGGGTAGTCAATCAGGCTATGCAGTGACTGACGTACTGAAGGGATCTAAGCAATGATTACACCTCTATTTTTATTTTGGAAGCAGGCCCGATCCATCTCAATTCTCCTGTGACTCACAATGTGCCCTAGTGTTTGACACAAGTCATAACAAAGATACACTTCTTCAGATTGAGGTGCATATTATACTTCTTTATTTTGGTGAGGAAATGAACTAGCAGCTCGGGATGCTCTTCTTTGGTCATGAATATGACAAGCATGTCATCCACATAGACTTTAACCTCTTTATGAATCATATCATGGAGCAATGCCGTCACAATCCATTGGTAAGTTAAGCTAGCACTTTTCAAACCAAATGGCATGACTTTGTATCAGTAAACACCCCATTCGATTATGAAAGCTATTTTGAATTTGTCAATCATATCTATTAGAATCTAGTTATGGTTATAGCCTGAAAATCCATCCATGAAAGAGTACATTGCGACCCCTGTAATGCTATCTACGAAGACATTAATATGAGGTAATGGGAAATTATCCTTTTGCGACACTTTATTCAGATCTCTGAAATCATTGCAGATCCTCACTTTGCCATCCTTCTTATCCATGGGGACAATGTTTACGAGCCATGTTGGATACTCGACAACTTCAAGGAACTTGGCCTCTAGGAACTTCAAGGAACTTAGCCTATGTTTTAACCTTATGACCCCACTCTAGACGTAGTCGACGTAGTTTCTTCTTTACAGGCCTGAACTTTGGATTGGTCAGGATGCAGTACTCAGAAATCTCTCGATCGACAC
This sequence comes from Euphorbia schlechtendalii, assembly GCA_949673415.1. NCBI lineage: Eukaryota > Viridiplantae > Streptophyta > Magnoliopsida > Malpighiales > Euphorbiaceae > Euphorbia > Euphorbia schlechtendalii. Next base: position 46,668 of record CATIWQ010721138.1, read on the forward strand.
TAGGCATGTCTTCATAGGAGCAGGAATATACAAATGGTCCTGAATACAAATGATCCTTGAATAAATTTTATTTACAATTGCAATACCTGAGGAAAATAAATCCCTAACATACATCTAAACTAAAACTACTTGCATCCATAAAGGTTAGCATGGTTATATCACAAAATGATTGCATAGTTAGTTAACCAAACAAGATGTAAATAGCAACATAAGTTAGATTAAGGTTCCCCGTGAGCTTTTATCAAAAAATAATTAATTTTAGACTCGATTTATTACAAAATTATATTGTTTTGGATTAAACATGGTATAAAGGTGGTCAGATATCGAGGAATCATGTATTTCCCATCGTGCGAGGCCTAAAACAATAGAAACTAATTGAAAAACAATAATAAACTAGTGCTAAAATATAAAATAAGGGTGTCCCGAACAGTGCCGGTCCGGTGCCGCCTCATAAATAGGGACCGTACCAGTTCGGTAGGGCTGGTACTAGTCTAGTACTCTAAACTTGTCAATAGCAATCCTAGAGGTACCAGGCCAGTACCTTCCTAGCAAGCCGAGATCGGCCTTACCATAGGGCTGGCACCGCCCTAAGGCAGGCTGGTATCGGTCTAATTGAACAAGTATAACTATATCCTTCGGGAAAAATTTGAAAAAACCCACAAAACCTAGAAAAGTAGTAAAAAAGCACAAAAATTCACACCAAGAATCTCCAAAAGTTCAGATCTTACCCCTCCAATGTGAATTCGTTACTTTTGGATCCAAACATGCTGAATAAAGAGATCCTGAAGTCTTTTTTCTTGATTTTTGGTTGAAAAAGGATGGAATGTACATTTTTGTAGGGGAGTAGAAAACTTGGGAGTTAGATTTTTAATTTCTAACTCAAACAACCAAAAAGGAAATGGGTGTTTTTGAGAAAATTGTTGGAAAAAAGTAGAGACTTTTCTTAACTTGTCTCTAAAAAACTCAATAGTTTCTCTCTCCAAAATTTGCTAAAGAGGTAAAAACTTTCAAGATCTCAAACCCCTAATTTTTATGCTTTTCTAAGAAGTTGGTAAAAAAGGTGAATAAGTGTAGGTTTACTTGTATTTTTTATAAGAGTACAATTAAAATAAGGGCAACAAATGGATGGAAAAGTTTGAGTCATTGACAAGATAGCTAGAACCGACCTTGGCATCTAGATAAGGCCCAAACTAATCCAACCTGGTAAACCACTAGGTTGCGACTAGTTTGACTTGCTGGGATCGAGTCGTAAGGGCGAATTGGTACCTGTCAGATCAAGGCTGATACAGAACTGGTCTTAGTCCACTAAGGCAGATCGAGGCTGGCCTAGCTCCCGATTTGAAATATCGGAATGGTCCACGCTAGTTTGACCTTGACAAGTAGCTTTTGTTTTCTTTTCTCTTGTTTTTTTTGTTTTTTTGTTAATCATGATGAATGCCCTAGAGGTAATTAAGGCGATGTGTCTTTATTAGTCACTTATGTACAAACAGTTTTGGATTATTATTTATCAATAAAAAAGCACCTTTGTTATATATTGATTATCTCTCTAATTATGTATATCGCTGGTATTATATATATATATATGTGTGTGTGTGTGTGTGTGTGTGTATGTGTGTGTGTGTGTGTGTGTGTGTGCGCGCGCTATTATGTATGTGTGTGTGTGTGTATATATATGTTCATATAATAAGACAAAGTCTATGACTATTTCATAGCATGAAAGTGCACGTACATAGTGGGAACTTTGGGGTGAGAACTACATACACTTGTAATTATGGAAAAGTGTAAATACCCTTATCATACTTTCATTGAGACTAGACATCAATGAAGTGGACTGACTAGCATGTGTAGGCTTACTCCTTAGATTGGATCTAAGTAGTCAATCTCACGAGCTGAAGGTGGTACCTTGAGCTAACTCATGCATGTATTCGGGTAATACAATGGAGAATACTATAAGACACACTCAAAAATAACTATATCCATGTGTTGGTGTTATGTCTTATTGTAGTAGTAGTAGTAGTGCGAGTATCCTCAAACTTGTGATATTTGTTACCTTGTGTGTAAGTTACCATACTTTGAGTCATACTTATGCATACCCTGTTATTAGGGTGATACAGATGATTACGAGTTTATGTGTATAGTGATGACCATTCGTTGGTAAGCTGAGTAGTCAAGATGGGATCCTTCACTCCTAATATAGTCATATAATGGGAGTTGTACCTTCAAGCCTATTGTTGAAGTAACACACTCATAAAAATTTGATCAGAGTATGAGATTAATAGTACGGGTTTGTAGTCAATCTCACTACATAAAGGCGAGTGGTGTTCCACATGAACAAGCCTAGTTTTGGATAGCTACGGCTATCACATGAGCTAACACTTTATCCTAGCTCGGTAAACTTAATGGTTCTTAACATGATGGAAGGAGTGCATTATAGTGGTTACTATTGTAGAACCGGATGAAGTAATAGGCACTTTTTGACATTCCAAGTATCGGGGGATCATATACTTTCGCTAGAAAGCCCATTTAATCATCTAGAGTCATCGAGCTTCATATCGGTCTGAAACATTGAGCCTAACGTACTAATATGGGAAGCCAAGTTTAGGTCAATCTCTAGCAGCTCTATTCTTTGGGATCATATGACATCACCCACATTAGACCTTCACCGAACAAAATAAAGAATTAATAGACGGGGTCTATGTCAAGAATAAAAGGAATAAGAAAAATGTAAGAGGTGGAGCAAGGGAATTTTTCTCATTGCGATTGGGCCCCGGGAAAATGGGTTATTCGCGGGAAGGGGACTACTTGGTAGCTACGTGAGTACAAAAGTTCTCGTAGGTCACCAGCATGTGCTAGAGCAAGCTAGAGCATGTTGATGCACTTTAAGACCATAGTCACTTCATGGTAGTGCTTGCTTGGGCCTATAGTGCACACCCACCAGCAGCCCCGAGGGATTTCCTTGCGGCTTTGCATAGCCCACCCATGCAAGCTGTGTGCGTGAATCAACCTTCCTTTTGAGCTTGACTCCTATTTCTTGCAAATTAATTTGAGATCCTCCCCAAGTTTCTCTAGTATTTGCTAGATTTCTATTGAAGGCTCATCTTTATTTTAGAAAAGAGCCTTCATAGTTATTTTCGAGTTGGTCTACCAGTGGTCTAGCAACCATTTATTAGCTGACAAGTTCTCGCACCTCATGAGGCATTGGTCAATGGGGTGTGTGGAATTTTCATGGAAGTTGTCCTAGTTTGGATGCTTGTGCTAATGGAGTTCTGCCCGACTACTTTAAGGGATCACACTACCACTGCAAAGGGAAGGCACACATCAACTGGTAATGCTCTATACTTAGATGCTAGGTTACTTTTAATAAGTTTTATAAACCTAATGCATTTACATAACGTTTTAATTAAGATTATATCAATAATACCATGCTTAGGAGTTACTTTTAATTTAATTTTAAGTTTTGAAATTCTTTCATAGTCCGCATGTTCATTACCTATCTAGATTAACAATAATTATATGGGTTTTCATTCTTTTTTGGGATGGTGTTTGGTTGGTTTTGAACAACTTTAGCTTCTAAAAGACCTAAGGATGTCCTTCGAACATCTCGTAACTTCAAAGCAGATCACTAGAATAGGAGAGACAAGTGAAAATACTTCTCATCATTGCTTTGCGAGAGGAACCAAAAGTCCAGTGCTTAAAGCTAATAAAAAAGTGTAAGAGAAAAGCACTCAACAAGCTGAGTTACCCTATGTTTATTCATCTCTGAGCAGGGGATTCTTTGTCCCTCTCATGAAGCGATGATGAGATATATTTTCACTTACTCTCCAATTTTAGTGATCCGCATTAAGGTTATGAGATATTTGGGGGAGATCTTCGAGCCTTTTGGAAAACAAAATCATTCAACCGGCCATTCCAAACCATTCGAAAACCACTAGAAAAATCACAAAAATCAAACATGAAAAATCCAAAACAACCTCGCCATGTTTCACCCCAACCGAGCCGTTCTCTGGCCGGATCGATTACGATGCAAGGCCGGTATAGGCTTAATCGTTACCAGACCAAACAAGCGCGACCCTTGCCCATATAGCAAGGCCAATTTTGGCTGAATGGTTTTGTTAACATTTTTTAACCCTGTTTCTAATTTTACCACTTACCGGGGTAGATCATGACTGGTTAGGGGGTACTAGTCAGGTACCGACTAAACCCCCTTAGTCTTGCTTTTTCAGCCTATCTTTGATTGTTTACATGTTGTTTGAGGACCCTACACAATGGGATACACATTTTCCTCGATAACTAACCAAATTTATGCCATGTATAATTCAAAACAATAAAAATCGATAATATAATCGAGTCTAAAATCAATTATATTCAAATAAAAGAGCACGGGGAACCCAAATTCTCCACTTTTTAACTCGCAAATTCGCGATAACCCTAATCTAACTTATGCTACTGACTGTGTCTTGTATTGTATACCAAATGTCCCATGTTGTGATATATATCTCATGCTAAACTTTGTGGATGCTAGTAGATTTAGGTCAGATGTATGTTCTGGTTTATTTTCCTTGGGTATCCCACTTTTTAAATAAAATGTATTTGTAGATCAAATGTATTTAGGGTCATTTGTCTACCCCCGATTTGTAGTATAATTTACCCTACCCCTTAGGTTAGAAGCCTTGTATTTATTTTTATATCGCTTTCCTTTATATGTATATCGGTTTATCATGTATTGCTTTTCGCATGTGTGTTATATAAATATTAACATAAATGAAAAATGACTAGAAAAATAATTAAAATATCTTAAAGGTGGTGACTTGCTTGAAATATTAACTCAAATAACAATAAATTAAGCAATTCATCCGGACCCAAATTTCTGAATTATGATGCTGTTTAGGCTTAACAGATCTAGGATGTAGTGAATTTCCCAAAGGAGCTGATCAATGTGCTGACTCCGTATATAAGCTAGAGGTGTAGGCCTTGTATCTTTCCAAAGCTTTTATTTCTTATTCAGTAAATCCCCTATAACCCATCTCACAGTGTCCATGCGGGTCTAAAACATTATTTGCTCACACTAATGACTCTGTTGAGGAATGTTCTTCTTTATTGAACTTAAAAGTTTTAAAGACTTTGATGAGTATTGAAAAGTTGTTAAATGAGTCTATTCACCTCTAAGATATTTCACCAAAAGCATATGCATTAGATGGATTAGCCGTAAGGTTAGGGTGCCAAATTTTTAGCATGAAGCCACGAAAGTATCACTTGTGACCCCATGGGGATCAAGGATGCCTAGTAAGTGGATCACGTATTTCCATATAGCATATATCTCCCTTGTTCACACCTATTTAGGTAGAGGATTGGAGCATATCATAGTGCAACAAAAGCCTCCTATATCAGTAACCCTTGTGATAGAATTCATATTGAATCACCATAGTAACTTTCCCTAGGCTGTACCAAAATGTCCCTACGTGATTTATGCTAGTTCACTCCTTGACATTCTCATGGTTTCAAGATGATCCAAGCTTAGATTTAGAAGCCAACCCCTTTATTTCGTGGGAGGTTTATGGTTTGAAGAATTATAATTGCATGCATGCTATGTACTATGTGTTTAATCGCTTTCCATCCATTTAAATATGCAAATAAAAACAACACCTCACACCATGCACATCATACTAACCACATTCTTTTGTGTGGAAACTAACTCGCACACACTCTTTCTTTCATTAGTTTAAGGTTTTAGAACACTCATGGATTTTCATGACATCACGAATAGCCCTAAAAGCAACATAAAATACCTCTTCGGTATTCATTAGACATATAGATGCTTAAGGTCACATTGCCTTAGGGAACGCATCCCCGTACTGTATCCCAGCATTTGCAATGCCCAGTTTGTATCACAAATTCACTAAATTTAAGTCATACACTCAACTAATTCATTTCACCACATTGGCGACACCCAATAAGCATAAACTTTAATTCATTCATTCAAAATGATATATCATAAGGGTATAACACATTGTTTTACCCAAAGGTAAACAAGATCATTTTCTCTCATTTAGTCTTAACATAAGGATGTTACTATGGTAGGGTTATGACTCTTTATCCCCTTATTTCAAGGTAAACAAGATCATTTTCTTCAATTCATTCAAACTCATCTTTTGAGAGAATACATTGATCTCTTGACATCCATATACAAGGAAGAATCATAACATTTGTTTCATGAGCATTCAAAAAATCTTTTATGGATCATCATGAACCATGTAAGAATCAAAACATGCATGTCCTGATTCCTCTTGTTTGACATTCAACATCAGTTCATTCGAAGGAACGCCTTGTTTGATTGTCTACAAAGATCATCATGGCGAAAGAAGAGGGTGTTGTGTATTCAGATACAAGTGAGGGGTCCAATTCAAGCTCTAGTCAGTTCGATCAACTTTTGCATTTAGATATGGTTAATCCATTAGGTAAAGATGCGAGTCATTAAGGTGAGTAACAAAAGTATTTGATCAACTCTAACCTAAGGGGAGATCATCAACCTATTAATGGGGTGGACTCAAACGTAGTGGTGATTAGAATGCATTCTAGTCTACAAAATTAGGTAGCTCCCCAAGCTTCCATTGGGGCTCTTTTTTCTAAGGAGAGGAATTTGAATCACATCACCAAGTATGAACTTCCTCCTGCTAATGGCCACTTTACCCATGGGGATCTTTAGTTAGGTTCTTCTAGGCTTCTCCCGAGTATCACTCAAGGGCATCCCTTTACTCTTCAAGCTAATCCAAATTCTATTATGAATCAAGCTCAGTATCAGGTAGTGGAGGGTTGGACCAGTTTAGGCATCTTCAGCAAGGCAAAGGGTCGGGCTACCAAAGCTGTCGAAGTTCTCAAAATATCTTCCAGTACGGGTAGTCAGGGCAAGCCGTGACTAACTCTTTTCTGTAAGGGGTTTGGCCCTTTGAATGTCAGTCCTTTCATGAGCACTCCACCAGCTTATCTAGGCTCGGGATCTCACTCGCATTTCTCTACCATGAATCTGCCTTCTTCACAAGGATTTGCATCCCAGTCTTTAACTATGCCTATTTAAGGGAATCTTAGTTTCAAGGCTCCTTCATTGAGCAAACAATCTTCGAGATTCAGTAGCAAAACTTTCAGCAACCATAGAATGCATCCCAGTTTCTAGTCTAGGTGAGAGGCAAAATGCATGTTTAGCCTCTTGTAATCTGCCCAGAACCTCCCAAGATCCAAAAACCAAGAGATATTCACCCCTAAGGGGTAGAAGGGTTTATTCCCCAAAGTCTATCCCCTGTAATGGAAATTTTGTGGCAATAGTTTCTTGCCTCACAATCTAATTATTCTTAGTTGCCTAATCCAGTAAGGGATGAGGATTGGATACCCGAAGACATTACGATGTCATTATTGATAAAGTATAAGGGGGAAAGAGGTCCTATGACTTACATTAATAATTATCAAACTATGATGCAAAATCTAGAAATGATCAAACAAGAGAAAGGAGGGATTTTCAAGTCTTACTATGAAAGATGAATGCTTGTGCAAGTCCCCCTAAAGGATAAACTTGATTTCTTTTACAAATAATCGTGAAAAAACTTGATGGAGCACTTCCATTCTACAAAGTGTGCTTGGGGATTGATGAGTATTCCACCTACAATGATCTACTTATCAAGACCCAGAAGTTGGAAAGAGTTCTCAAGCTTGAGTAAACCTACAACCCCAACCATGGAAGGACAGGGTACAAGAGGACTACCAAAGGGGAAACATCTACTTCTTTTCCAAAAATAAAATAAGCTACAATCTAAGTTGCACAACTTGTTAATGTGAGAATTGTCTAAACTCTAAAAGAAGATAAACGTGGTATCTCCCCTTATGCAGTGCCTTTAACTCAACTCTTTGCTAAGCTTCGAGAGCTTGGGATCATGGATAACTTGACGTGATTTTCCCGACCTAAGGCTAATGAATGGAAAAATGTTTAAGTTTATCATGTGGCGGTGGGCTATCGCATGAATTATTGTGAAACCATACTTAGGGATATCTAGAAGATGATAAAGGAAGATGAGTTTCAAGCTCCTACTTAGAAGCCAAGCACTGTCAATAATCCTCCTCACCAAGTTAAAAAGAAGAATCAATTCCCAAACAATAGGGGGGCAAGATGATAAAGCACCATGGTCATGCCCTGAGAAAGAATTAGGCAAACATTACCAGGGTATCTTAGGAGCTAAAGATTCCGAGTTCCTCATACCCAGGGTAAGACTAGATTTTTCTCATCATTACAAATACAATCAGAATAAGAAGGATACTTTTCATGACATGGCCAATGTGCACAACTGCGACCAAACACTACACAAGGGGTAATCCGAACATGTAGATCACAAGGGCCAATCTTTGTTAGGTTTGAAGGGTCCACCTCAAGTGATATTGATTTCATCGCTATCTTCATTATTGATCATGCTCTAATCATCCACAACTTTGCTATCGTAGTAACTGCTCCTGCTAATGTCACCCCCATTGCCCTTGTTGATGTCATCTTCATGGTCACTAATCCTATCATTGATCCTCTGAATGGTGAACCTTAGGCAATATCACCTCTTCTACTCCAATCATCCATGCCTCTACCGATGCTTTTGCAACTACAAGTTGATGGTTAAACTATGCAAGTAACGAACATGTTAATTGGCATTGCAGAATTTCAAAACTTGAAATTAACCTAAAATAAATTCCTAAGCTTGGCATGATTGATATAATCTTAATTGAAACTATCTATAGATGCGTTAGGTCTATAAAAAATAATAAAAAAAGACCTAGAATTTAAGTATAAAACATTACCAATTGATGCGTGCCTTACTGTGCAGTGTTATAGTGATCCCTTGAAGTAATCGAATAGAACTCTATTAGCAAAAGTTTCCAAACTAGGACAACCTCTATGAATAGTCCACACAAACCCCACCGATTAAAACCTCATGAGGAGGTAGAACTTGTTAGTTAATAGCCACTCGTAGAATCACCTGAAAATAACTATGAAGATGATTTTTCAAAATAGGAATCAACCTTCAAAAGAAATCTCGCAAATACTAGAGTAACTCAAGGAAGATCTCAAAACAATTCGTAAGAAAAAGGAGTCAAGTTTACAAGGAAGGTCAAACTGAAGAAAATAAAAAAGGTGGAAAATGAAACCTATTTATAGGAGTAAGGGGAGCAAAAATACTCCCCTTATGGAATTTCCCATCCCACAAGCGGGTCATCCGTACGGACACCTACGCTCTACAAGTTGACCACGCGTACAGCCTGTAAGGGCGGGCTATGCGAAGCCACAAGGGAAACCCATGCGGGCTTCCCTACTCCCGCAAGAGAGGCCTTGCTGGACTTCACACAACCCTCACTTGTAGGCTGCTGGTGGGCTTACATTATAAGCCCATGCAAGCGTAGTCAAGCATCTCTTGTGGGCATTACTGCTCACGTGGTAACCACATAGGCCCCTTCCCATGAATAACCCATATTGCTGGGACCCACTCGTAACGGGAAAAATTCCTTACTCCACCTAATGCACATTTTTCCAATTCCTCTTTCAAACTATTATCTTGTTTGACCATTTAATGGTCCATTCAAAATAACTTGACTATCCTTTTATTCTCAGTATTGACCCCGTCAATTAGTTCTTGATTAGGTCTGGTGAAGGTCCAATGTGTGCGATGTCATAGGATCCCAAGGTATAGAGCTGCTAGAGGTTGACCTAACCTTTGCTTCCCATCTAGGAACCTTTAGGCTTAGTGTTCCAGATCAACATAGAACCCGATGACTATACATGATCAAATGGGCTTTCTAAAGAAGTCATATCGTTCCATAATACTCGGAATGTCACGTGCTTTTATGTTGATCCTGTTGTGTAATAGTAACTAGTATAATACAATCCTTTCATCATGTTAAGCACCATCCAGTTTACTAAGCTTGGATAAAGTGTTAGCTCATGTACTAGCCATAGCTATCTTGGAGTTCGACTTCTTCACGAAGAACACCACTCATCTTTATGTATTGAGATTTACTAGAAACCCATTCTATCTATCTCATACTTTGATCAGAGGTTTATGAATGTGTCACTTCAACAAGAGGCCTTAAGGTAGAATTCCTATTATATTACTATATGAAGGGTGATGGATCCCATCTAAACTACTCAGCTTACCATTGAATGATCATCACTATACTTGTTATCATTGTTATCATCCTGATAATAGGGTATGCATGAGTATGACCCAAAGTTTGGCAACTTCCACACAAGGTAACCTGTATCTCAAATCCGATGTACTCGTACTGCTACTCTAATAAGACATGTCACCAATACATGAATATAGTTATTTCCAAGTGTATGTCTTTTAGTGATCTCCAACATATTTCCCAAATACATTCATGTGCTAACTCATGGTACTTTTCATGAGATCGGCTGCTTGGATCCAATCCAAGGAGTAAGCCTACATATGCTAGTTTGTTCACTTCATTGAAGTCTAATCTCAATGAAACTATGACTAGGGATATTTAGACATTTCCATAATTACATGTGTGTGTTTTTCTCACTCCACATAGCTCCCACTATGTCCCTATACTATCATGCTATGAAATAGTTACATACTTTATCTAATTATATCAATGAATACATACATACATAATAACACATATAATACAAGCAAGAAGATCATTTATATATGACAAAGGTGCCTTATAATTGATAAACAATAATCCAAAAGTATTTGTACATAAGTGACTAATGAAGACATATTGCCCTAATTACTTTTAAGGCATACATCATTTCTAACAAACTCGCACTTGCACTAGAGCTAATTACCCATGTGATTCATGCATTACTCATCAACATCATGGTCATGCTTAACTTGAGTTTATGGCTTTGTATTCTGTCCACTAGATTCTGATCCCTAGAGATGTATTCTAAGCTTATATCTTTTTTAGAAACTATCTCAAAAATGAGATTGTACTTTTTGAGTATGTATCCGTTTCTTTAACTAGATCATGGTTCCTTTGCTTGAGCAATGGCCCCATTGTTACCGCAATATACCACTATTTGATTAACAATGTTGGACACCATGCTGAGATAACCAATAAACCCACTTTACCAGACAACTTGCTTAGCTGCTTCAGAAGTAGCTGTATACTCAGATTTAGTGGTTCAATCAGCAATCATATTTTATTTAAAAGTTTTCAAAATAACTGCCCCTCCATTTAACATAACATGACTTGGACTTGTATTTATCCCTGTTGGAGTGAAAACTTGCATCAGTGAATCCCTTCACAGAGAGATCACTTTCTCCATAAACTAAAAACATATCCTTAATTTTTCATGAGAAATTGAGGATAGTTTTAATGGCCATCCAATGTTTCTCACCTAGATCAGATTGAAATCTGTTTGTGACTCTCAAAGCATGTAAGACTTTTAGCTGAGTGCATACCATAGCATAAATATGTAACCTATTACCGAAGCATATGGAATCCCATTCATGCGTAGTTTCTCCTCTTGTGTTCTCGAACACTTAGATTTAGATAGGTTAATCTTGTGATACATAGGAATATAACCCTTTCATGATTGCTCAAGTTTAAATTTATCCAAAACCTTTTCTTTGTATGCACTTTGCGAAATACCTAGTAACCATATAGATCTATAATTGGTAGATCTTTATACTAAGTATAAATACTGCTTCTCCAAAGGTCTTTCATGGAGAACTTCTTCGATAACCATGACTTAACTATTTGAAGAAAAGGGATATTGTTTCCTATCAATAAGATTTCATTGACATATAATACAAGGAAAAGGACCATACTCCCACTAACCTTCTTATATACACAGAGCTCATTAGCATTTGGCACAAAAACAATTTCTTAGATTATCTTGTTAAACTTTATATTCCAACTGGATGCTTGCTTAAGTCCATAAATGGACCTTTGCAATTTACACACCTTCGGTCCAACCTAAGATATAAAACCTTTAGGTTGTAACATATATACTTCGCTATCGAGATTCATATTAGAGAATGCGGTTTTCACATCCATCTGCCAGATCTGATAATCATAATGGGCAGTGATGGCAAGGAGCATTCAAATAAACTTTAGCATGGCTACTAGTGAAAATGCTTCATCATAGTCAATACCTTCTTTCTAGCCATAACCTTTGCAACTAGCTTTGCTTTATAGGTAAATACTTTACCATCCATGCCAATTTTCTTCTTAAAAACCCACTTGTATCTTATGGGCTTAATTCCAATTGGAGCATCAACCAATTTCCAAATTTTGATTTTTTGCAAATGGAGTCCATCTTTTGACTTCATGTATGCAAACCATTTATTAGACTCTAAGCTTTCCATTGCTTCCTTGTATATCTTGGACTCGTCATCTTCCATAAGAAAGATGTGCTTATCATCAATTATGAAATAACCATACCTTTCAAGAACGATTGGAGCCCTACCTAACCTACGCAATGTCAGTGTTATAATAGGTTGTTACATGCTTAAACTTTCTTATGTAATTGGTGTAGGATCAATTAGTTGATTATTTGTTTGATCTTCTTGAGCATCCAGCTCAAGATTGCTCCCATTAGCTTTGGCAAGTATTTGTTCCTTCTCGAGGAATTGAGCATTCCTAGAAAGAAGTACCTTTTGTTTCTTGGGATCGTAAAAGGTAAAACCCATACTCTCCTTAAGGTAACCTACTAAGAGATAACTACTAAACTTAGCACCAAGATTATCTGAATTAGTCCTTTTGAAATACGCAAGACATTCTCAAACTTTTAGGGGAGAAAGAGCTGGTTTCTTACCATACCACATTTCTTATGGTGTTTGATCAATGTTAGTGGATAATCCAAAAGAATCTACTGAGTTCTAGTTAGCTCATTATGGACCGAACCATATCAAGTATGGTTCTATTCCTCCTTTATGACTCTCCATTGTGTTAGGGTGTATAAGGAGGTGTTCATTGGGAAAAAATACCATTATCCATTAGATAATCTTGAAACTTTGGGCTTAAGTATTCACCTACTCGATCAGATTAAAGAGTCTTGATACTTTTCAGAAGATATTTCTCTACTTTGGTTCTCAATTCTTTGAAGTTCTCAAAACTTTCAAACTTGTGCCTCATAAGGTACAGATAACCATATCGTGAGTAATCATGGAGATAAATTAAGAAGTAGACGAAACCTTCATGTGTCTTAAAACTCATTGGACCACATACGTCGGAGTCTATTATTTCAAAGTACTTGTTACACGATAACCCTTTACTTTGAAAGGTTTCTTTATCATCTTTCCTTTTAAGCAAGGTTGTCATGCCCCATATTACCATTCCATTGGGCCCAAGTACCACATTTGTGTAACTTAGTTAAGCGAGTCTCATTTATATAGCCTAGAAGACAATGCCATAAGTATGAAGATTTCTCATTATGTAACTTTGATTTCTTAGCAATAATCATCTTAAGAATCCCTGTTTTAGTATCTAGAACATAAACGCCTTTCAAACACATTCCACAAGCATAAAGAATATTATCATGTAGAAATTAACATTTATTCTGTGAAAATAAAATTTCAAATCCTTTTGTTGCTAAACATGCAATAGAAATAATATTATAAGTTAAAAATAAAACTAGGCCGCTAGGAAAATGAAGGCTCTATGTCCTTACAGTTGTTATACCAACTGGTGCTCCATTTCTAACTCTTACATCCATTTCCCTCTTTGCAAGCCTCCTACTATAACGTAACCACTGCATAGAAGTACAAATATGAGTACCTCAACCAATATCCAATAACCATGTAGACTCATAAACAATTGTAGAGAAACTCAGATGTTTTGTTAGTCTTTCTTGATGTGAGATAATCTTTCACAAAAGGTGAATGTTTATCAAATAGGCTATCATTCATACTTTATATGTCAAGTTCGAAACTTCTCTCAATTCCTATATGAGTCATTCTTTTAGAATAACCAAATTTTTCTTTACAATGCCTCAATGGTAAGGATCCCCTTATGTTTCCCAAAGGAATAAAAGAATTTCAATATTTCATTCCATTTAATTTTCATGCCCTCTTGTATTCCTCTAAGATGAATCAACATAGATTATAAGTCCTTACCATCATGTTGTTTCTTCATGGTTCCGGGCATCACAAGTGATACTATAAAAGCATCCATCTTGTGCATAAGATAGGCCTCAATCCATTGGATAGAAGCCTCAACATCAGGATTAACTAGTTCAGGATTATCCAGAACATAATCTAGATTGTTCTTCTCAAGCTCCTTTCTAAGAGCTTTAAACATGTCTTCAAAATTGATCTAAGTTAACTTATTCTCAAGAATCGATCAAATGTTTATGTTTTGATTCATTGTTCGACCTAAATATAAAATAGAAATTGTTCAGACATTAGTATATGTACATGCATTTAATATAATGTCTTTAATAAACACATCTTTCCTACTATTTTTATTGACATTTAAATAACTCCTTCTATTGAATTAAGGAAACATGGTTGAACCATTTTCCTTAGTAGGTAGCATCTATAACTCATCTAAGGTGATCCTCAGTATAGCAAGTCAAGCCATAATAGATAGCCATGTTTGGAACCCGTCCATTTGCATTCCATGCAATTACTAATGCATTTGAGTTCTCTTTCTCGATACGTGTTTACCCAATTATACGACCCCTCATATATGTCTCAAATGTATAACTTCATGATGCAATAATTAATATAGTACAAGGGGGAAGGAGGTCATATGACCTACATTAGGAATTATTAGACTATGATGCAAAATCTAGAAATGATCAAACAAGAGCAACGAGAGATTTTCAAGTCTTACTATGAAAGATGGATGGCCGTGTAAGTCCTCTAAATGATGGACTTGATTTCTAAGAGATGATCGTGAAGCTACTTAATGGATCACTTCCATTCTACAAAGTATGCTTGGGGATTGATGAGTATTCTAGCTACAATGATGTGCTTATTAAGGCTGAGAAGTTGGAAAGAGTTATTATGGTTGAGCGAACCTCCATCTCGAACCATGGAAGGATGGGGTACAAGAGGACTACCAAAGGGGAAACATTTGCTTCTTTTCCAATAAGAAAACAAGCTACGATCCAAGTTGAACACCTTGTTAATATGAGAATTATCCATACTCCAAAAGAAGATAAACTCGATATCTCCCCTTATGTTGTGCCTTTAACTCAACTCTTTGCCTAACTTCAAGAGCTTGGGATCGTGGATAACATGAAGCCATTTTCCCCACCTAAAGCATATGAACGGAAAAACTTTTGTACTTTATCATGTGGTGGTGGGTCATCACATGAACTATTGTGAAACCATGCTTAGGGATAAGATGATCAAGGAAGATAAGTTTTATGCTCCAGCTTTGAAGCTGAGCACTGTTAACAATCAAGCTCCCCAAGTCAAGAAGAAGGAATCTGTTGAGTATGATGAATCCCCAAAGAATGTGGGCATGATAATAAAGCGCTATGACCATGCCCCCAATAAAGACTTAGGCAATCATCACAAAGGTATCTTAAGAGCTAAAGAGCCTGAGTTCTTCATACCTTAGGTAGGATTGGATTTCCCTCCTCATAATAAAAGCAATGAGAATAAGAAGCTTACTATTCACCACATGGACAATATACACAAATACAACCAGAAACTGCACAAGGGGAAATCTAAACTTGTAGAATACAAGGGACAATCTTGGATAGGGTTTGAAGGGTCCACCTCAAGTAATATTGATGTTGCTGATATCTTCACTATTGATCCTACTTTGGTCATCCACACCACTACTATCATGGTTACCGCTCCTACTACTATCACCATAACTACCCTTGTTAATGGCATCTTGATGGTCACTACTCATATCACTAATTCTCTTCATGGTGAGACCTCAGGTAATATCACCACTTCTACTCTGGTCATCGATTCCTTTGTCTCTCCTTTTACAACTACAGCTTAATGGTTCATATAGGCAAATAATGAATTGGTGAACTTGCATGGTTGAATTTTAAAACTTAAAGTTAACCTAAAAGGAACTCCTAAGAATGACATGATTGATATAATCTTAGTTGAAATGTTTCATAGATGCATTAGGTCTATAAAACCTAATAAAAAAGACTTAGTATAGAGCATTACAAGTTGATGTGTGCCTTCCCTTGCAATGGTAGAGCGATCCCTTAAAGAAATTGTACAGAACTTCATTAGCAGAAACCTCTAAACTAGGTTAGCCTCTATGAGTAGTCAACACAAACCCCACTGACCAAAAGCTCACGAGGAGGGAGAACTAATTAGTTTACTAGTGGCTATCATATCACTCGTAGACCAACCTAAAAATAACTATGAAGGCTCTTTTCAAAATAGGAATAAGACTTTAAAAGAAATCTTGTAAATACTAAAGAAAACTGGGGAGGATCTCAAAACATATCGCAAGAAAAAGGAGTCAAGTTCAGAAGGAAGGCTGAACTGAAGTGAATAGAAAAGGATGAAAAGGACCCCTATTTATAGGAGTAAGGGGAGAAAAAATGCTCCCCTTTAAGAAATGTGGTAGAATTCCCCACCCCACACGTGAGCCATTTGCTCGGAGTACCCGCACCCACGTGGGCTTCCCTTATCTCGCAAGCGAGGCTTTGCGAGACTTCCCGCAAAGCTCACTTGCGGGCTATTAGCGAGCCTGCACTACAGGTCTAAGTAAGCACCAAGCATTGCCAAGTAGTTCTTACGGGCATGTATCCCACCAGCAAGCGCTAGCTTGTGTTAACGAATGTTGGTGGCTCACGAGCACTTTTAGAGCTCACGTTGTGATACACAGGCCAAATCCTGCGAACAACCATTCCTAAAGGAAAATCGAGGTTCCCATCTAAAAATTTCTAATCTTTTTTAAAACATTAACCAATCTCATTCACCTATCTCTAACAAATTTCATCCTATTACCAAAAGAGAAATTATTTAGCATCTCCTCGAAGACTCATCACAAAATCCCATCATATTCCATTGTGAACCACTAATTAGTGAAATAAAATACAAGGAAATTTGACATTTTCTATTGTGAACCACTAATTAGTGGTAGAAAAAAAAAGGAAAATTCTACATTTTTAATTATGAACCGCTATTTAATGCCATGAAACACAAGGAAAACCTCATATATTCTATTATGAACCGCTAGTTAGTGGCATAAAACACAAGAAAAATTTTACATTTTCTATTGTGACCCACTAATTAGTTGTATAAAACACAAATAAATCCTCATCTATTCCATTGTGAACAGCTACTTAGGGCTCGTTTGGTTGGTGAAATAGCGATTTCGTGAAATAGGAGAAATACAAATACAAAAAGGCATAGTGTTTGCCTAGAGCTCATCATCGAGATGGAATAGCCATTTCGAACTATCATACAACTCATGGAATAGCTATTCCCTTCTCGAGGGGAGGAATAGCTATTTCATGAGTTATATGATAACTAGGAATAGCTATTCCATCCCGACGACAGACTCTAGGCAAACACTCCACCTTTTTCCATTCGTTTTTCTCCTATTCCGTGGAACAGCTATTCCGCCAACCAAATGAGCCCTTAGTGGCATAAAACACAAGGGAAATTCCACACTTTCTATTGTGAACCACTAATTAGTGCACAAGGAAACCCTTATCTATTCCATTGTGAACTTCTCATTAGTGATATAAAACACAAGGAAAATTCCACATTTTTTATTGTGAACCGCTAGTTAGTTGCATAAAACACAAGGAAACCTTATCTTTTCCATTGTGAACCGCTAAAAAGTGGCATTAATTACAAGTAAAACCTTTTCTTTTCTATTATAAACCACTAGTTAGTGGCATAAAACACAAAAAAATTCAATATTTTCGATTGTGAACCACTAATTATTGCCATAAAACACAATAAAAACCTCATATATTTCATCGTAAAACTCTAGTTTGTGGCATAAAACACAAGGAACAATCCACATTTTCTATTGTGAACCACTAACCAGTGACATAAGACATAAGGAAAACATCATCTACTCC
Organism: Euphorbia schlechtendalii; assembly: GCA_949673415.1. NCBI lineage: Eukaryota > Viridiplantae > Streptophyta > Magnoliopsida > Malpighiales > Euphorbiaceae > Euphorbia > Euphorbia schlechtendalii. The sequence goes on from CATIWQ010721138.1 coordinate 64,690, forward strand.
ATTGTGAACCGGTAATGGCATAAATCATAAAGAATATTCCACATTTTCTATTATGAATCGCTAATTAGTGGCATAAAACACAAGGAAAACCTCATCTATTCTATTCTGAACAGCTAATTAGTGGCACAAAACATAAGAAAATTCCACATTTTCTATTATGGACTTCTAATCAGTGGCATAAAATAGAAGGAAAACTTCATCTATTCTATTATGAACTGCTAATTAGTGACTTAAAATACAAGGAAAATTTAACATTTTCTATCGTAATCCACTAATTAGTTGCATTAAATGCAAGAAAAACCTCATTTTTCCATTGTGAATCGCTAATTAGTGGTATAAAATACAAAGAAAATCTTCATAATCTACTGTGAACCACTAATTAGTTGCATAAAACACAAGGAAAATCTCAAAATTTTCTATTGTGAACCACTTGTTAGTGGTATAAAGACAAGGTAAATTCAAAAAATTCTAACCTATCTAATTTTAACTTCCACATGCATGTTTTATCTTATAAATGAGCAGGTACATCTGCATGCCGTAGATGTCCAGCAAAAGGTGCCAAAGTTCACCACCATATGATCATTCTTGATTGAATGGGAAATTTTTTTGTTTTCTAACAAAATTATTCAAGGAATTATCATATTCTTCCAGCATGCCTTTAACTTAGGTATGATCTCTTACCCTTACTGCGCTCTTAATCGCACAATCATAAAAGACTTTAGTCTATTATGACCTACGAGGGGTAAACTGTGAGCATGAATTTTCAAAATCCCAAAAGTCAATGATGAAATATTTTCATTTTGTACTGTGTTAGGCCAAATATCTTAGGCATAAAGTAAATTTTTCGAATTTACCTTCAAAACCTACTGAAAATTGATCCAAAAGCCTTAAAATCAATCGAAATTGCAAAGTTCTCGACAATTGGGGTAGGCATGCTACTGGGATCAATCAATCCATGTAACGCCATCATGATTATAGTACCATGATCAAAATCATGGCTATAAGGATCACATATTTTCCCCTTTAGTTGGTCGATTGAAAGCCATTTTTTCTTGTTCTAAATTACCCAAAAAGATAGCAGGATCACGAAATCAGTAACATAATCAACATAATTTATAAAAAAGATTTGATTTATTTCCTTTACTGAGGGGTTGATTTTTTACCTATATTGTACCGTTTTCCTCTACAAATACGACTTGAATCTTTGTATTCCGGGTCAAACTTTTGATCCAAAAGTCATTAGTTCTAAAAGAAAAAACTAAATTCTTCCCAAAGTTGTGAAATGATTTGAACAAAAAAAGGATTCCATCGATTAGTTTGTTTGTTCATAGCTAATCTTTATTCAGTTTCACCCAAATCCTAAACACCAACCCATTATTTCCTTAAATGCAAATATGGGCTCTTGACGTTGAATATAACATAACGATGGATTCTCAACAAAAAATGTCCAAATATAACACGAGACTTTGTATTTTATTTTATATTTTTTTATGTTATCTATTCGGTAAGTCGAGGAGGGTTAGAACTATATGTAATGCTTAAGGGCTTGATTTTTTCTTTTATGTAAGTATTCGAAACTCCTAACCTATTTATTTACGTTTATACATGTTTTTTTGTCCTTAAAAATTAATTAAACATGTATATTTGGCTAAAAATTGAGTGGTAAAGAACCGAAACTGAAAAATTGTATAGAAAACGTTGATTGGGGGAATGCTGCCCACAAACCTAATGGACCAAGGTCTATACCGATACTATGACTATATGATCATAGTATTATGATTGACCATGGCCACCTGGATTGATGATAGAATGTCTCGTTTTTACCTCTTTTTGCATCTAACGTTTCCTTTGCATCTTTGCTTGAACCGTTTTTTGTTCTAACCCATTGTAAGTACCTTGTATGAAATCTTGGATGAGTGGTTACATGTTAAAAAATTTTTGTGGCATGATATTGTGTTAAATCAACTAAGATTAGGCTTAAAATAGCATCTTTATTCTTATCTTCATGTTTCATAATGAATCATAGGTAATATGAATATGTTAAATACTAAATATTGGTATAATTTTTGTTTTTAATAAGAAATGAACCTAAACAATGGAATAGGTAACTTCATCCAAATCCGAATTTCTAAATTTATGGTATAAAATTGTCCTTGGAAACAATGCTATACCTGAATCTTCGTAGATGATCTAGATGGTGACTCTATGTCTTTGTTTAGGAAATTACGTTCATAAATCTTTTAAATTATTACAGAAATAGCTTGACCCTAATTTGGAATGATATTAATGGGAAGAAATTCTTAGCGTGTCTCGAAAAGTAGTAAATTATCCCAAACTGTGAAATACATTCTGAAAAGTAGCATATGTCCTAAACAATGAATGGACCCAACTCACTCGGTAAGGCCAATCCAAAAATGTCTTTCGCTTACTGGGGGCAAACCCATAGATTCCAAGCACAAAATACATTCATTAGGAATAAAATTTGAATAGTAAGAACCACATCATAAAGAATATCCTTCAAAGATAACTAATTTCCATCTAGGAAACTAACTAGAGCATCCTCTAAGAAAAATGATATGATCTCCGAATCCCCACCCGTAGGGGCTTCAAATTTAATAACTAGTTGTTGTGACTGAATAATATCGAATATGTATTGGATGTGTGATATACTGATTAACTTTCCCCAATAGGAGATAGGTTTCTAACACTCTACTTCAATCGAGAATTTTTTCGGGTCAACATTCGTTCCCAAACTAGAGGAATCTGAGGCTGCAATAGTAGTATAAGATAAAGCATCCCAATTGGATTCCTGATACAATGGACGAGGTTGCAATAGTTTCCTAACCTTAGGTCAAACATGATTCTCAATAGTGTTTAAAGAAGTGTATTTAGCTTTGAAGGCCTGAAGATGGATACTACCAAATGCTACAAAATTCAATCGCTTAAGACACTTAGTCGTCATAGTATACCCATCAAGTTTAAGGGAGCAAAAGTTTAGTTTATTCCAATTTTGTTTCCTTGCTAGATAAGTTTCTCCATGCACAACAAACTTATTGAAGATGGATTGCATGGTAATCAAGTTTTATGAATTGGGAAATTTCTCAAAGAAGATTTTTCGATGGTGATCAGAGATAACATGCTTAGAAACGTACAAAGTTTGAAAGTTAGGGTTTTTGGTAATGGGACAAGAACTAGCGTGGTATGGCTATAGGTAAGGGAGTTGACATGGTACAAGATGATGTGGGACATAGTCATCGGTAAGATGCGGTCGATTTTGGGTGATGGTGAGTGGTGGTATGGTGGTGTTTGTGGGTAGATTGGGGGCGGCTAGGGAGCATGGAGGCTATATCTTAATATCTTTTTACCCTTCCTCTACAAGGCTTTTCTAATATAATGGTACATGAACTTCAAAACATGATATAAAAGATATCAATTTCATACTTTACTAACATCATGGTAAAAAATGAGACTAAAATTGAAATAAAACACTAGATATCGAGAAATAAATGATATATTCAAGATTTACTTGTAAATAAACAACTAAGGGTAATATAGAAGGTTAAAGGTTACATTGATATAATTAGCAAAGTATAAAGTTCATATACTCTTAAGTCAAGCTTTGAAGTACATGTATCATTATATTAATAAAGTTAAAGTTATTATACTTTGCATGATATTAACCCAAATATATTCTACTAAGAATGGTATATGAGTTTCTTTCAAATTCACAATGTTAGTAAACTTCAAGTGAAAATAATGAATAGTTCGTGGTTCGCGCAGTTTGACCCAAGTCAAATATAAAATTAAATATTATCTATAACTCGTATCAATCTGATGTCTCCATGCTAAAACTATTTTCTCCATCTTCTTTTTTTTTTTGAAAAACTCCCGGAGAGTCGGTGTAACTCTCCGAAAGCTAAAAGTTTGAGGCGGGAGAAAATTTCGGGATGAGGTCCCCAACTAGGTTGGTTTCCCCGTTTGCCTACAAAACTCCCGACTCTCTTTTATTTATAAAATAGTTACAATTCTCGAGAAGAGAAAAGTAACTTAATTACAAAGTAAAAATCTCAGGTTTACAGAAAGGTCCGTGGACGCTAAACAAATGATACGTCTATTACAAAGAAACAAAAACCAACAAATATTAACACTTGCCGCCAAGATATCTCTATTATCGAGCATTCCTTCAAAAATCCACATGTTACGGCGCTTCCAAATGAACCAATTAATGATTAGCCAAAGAGAAGTCTCGAAGTCATAGGAATTACCAAGCTGAAACATTGCTAGCCATATGTTGAAAAAACCCAAAAGAGAATTAGGAATCGGTAAAGGGATTTCCGACCATTTGAGAGCCTCCGTCCAAACTCAAGAACTTGTTCGACAATGAAGAAATAGATGCTCAATTGTTTCAACCTCACTACAAAATGGACAAGAGGGATCGCCGTTTGTGAGACATCCTCTTGAAAAGAGAAAATCCCGAGTTGCTAATCTAACATGGAGAAGTAACCAACCAAAAAATTTAATTTTTGGTAAGGTACAACCTGACCAAACCAAATTAAAATTAGTCAAGGGAGCTGTCCAAGCAGATGAAAGGTGGTAAATATCAGTAAAAGTTGCTGCCATGAATTGTTTTACCCCTTCGCTGTCCCAGTAGAAGCTGTCCTCGACAATACCAAAGCAGGGTTGTATTGTGGTCACAGCATCAGACGTAGAGCTGGTTCTGAAAAGATTCGGGACTGCTTGACAGATCCATGACCGGAGTTGGTAGTAGCGGTCACACTACGAAAGTTGAAGATTTCTCTTCCAAAATGTCCAGTTGAAAGAGTTTGTGCCAAAAACATTCGTGCATCCAAATAAAGTTGAACATTGCTTAGTGTTTCATAAAGAGTATAAGTCCGGAAAGAGATCTTGTAATGACTTATTTACTATCCAATTATCATGCCAAAAAGATGATAAATTTCCATTTCTAATCTCCACACAATTGGTAGAAAATAGATCCCATATGACTTTATTTTGGATGCAACTCTTAACAATCGAATGCCAAATAGGAGATAAAGAAGAGCTATCCGCGTTAACCAAATCCATCCAAGAAACAAAGCCATAGCTAGCAACACAATGCGAGTACCAAAGTGATTCACGATTAGCCTTTCTAATCTTCCAAATCCACTTGAAAAGAAGACTAGAATTGATTAAGGAAAAGTCCTTAATGTTTAATCCTCCGAGTCGATATGGTAAATTGATGGTTGCCCAACTAATCTTACAAACCCCCATTAAATTCGAGTCACCACACCATAAAAAGTTCCTCATTAACTTAGTTAAAGTGACATTAATTGTCGATGGCATCTTGTAAAACGACATAAAGTATATTGGGAGGGAAGATAATACCGATTTTAGAAGAACCAGGTGGCCAGCAAATGAGAGACAACGACCCTTCCAATTCACTAGACGCTTCTTGAATTTACCCACCAAAGGATCCCAACTTGCTAAGGGTAAATGGATAATGCAAAGCGGCATTCCTAGGTAGGATACTGGGAATTTTTCTACTCGACAACCTAGAATCGTGGCACCCGATTGAAGAAACTCCTCTGAACAGTGAACACCAAGGAGCGTGCTTTTGTGAAAGTTAATACGTAATCCAAAGATGAACTCAAAGCATTTGAGGATGCGAATGAAGATCCGAAGCACGTCCAAGTCAGGGGGAAGGAAACAAAGAGTATCATCAGTAAACTGGAGGAGGGATACATTAGGAAAAGAAGCATCTTCCTCAAATCCCGGAAGGAGACCTCACTGATGCTTGCATCTATCATCTGTTTTAAACCTTCAACCACAAGGATGAATATAAAAGGCGAGAGTGGATCACCTTGCTTAACCCCTCGACTTATCTGAATCAGAGCAGAGGTTGAGCCATTGACGAGTATGGAAGTTGATGAGGATTTTCGACAATTAGAAAGCCATGATATCCATTTTGGATCAAATCCCATTCTAACAAATACTGCATCGATATAATTCTAAGAAACACAGTAAAATGCTTTATGAAAGTCTAGCTTCAGGACCATACATGAACGGAGTCTAGAATGGAATTTATTTATGATCTTTGAAGCTAAAAATGAACAATCGTGGATACTATGTCCTTTGATAAATGCAAATTGATTATCTGAAATTAAGTTGAGAAGTATCAATTGAAGTCTCGAAGCAAGTAATTTGGCAATAATTTTATAAATTCCATGGATTAGCGTAATCGGCCTGAAATTGTTAAGGCAGCCTGCTCCTTGAATTTTAGAGATGAAAACTATGAGTGAGGTCTTAATCGAGCAAGGCAGTCAGGATGATGAATGAAAATCAATGATGAGGCTCATAATCTCAGGTTTAAGATCCTCCCAAAATTGTTTGTAAAAATGGAAGTTAAATCCATCCGGTCCCGGTGATTTATTCTCACTGCAATCACACAATGCGCTCCAAACGTCATCAACTGAGAAGGGGCTGTTAATAATTCATTTTGAGACTCCGAAATCTGCCTAAAACTCAGTCATCTTAGTGAGAAAGGGACCCCAGGAACAGCTACAAAAAGAGTACTGTAATAGGTACGAAGCCGAGGTGATGTCCACTTCATCCGTTAACAATGACCCATTAACCTCTAGTTGAAGAATCTGATTATTACGATAATGAGCTTATGCCAAACGACGAAAAAAGGTGGTGTTATCATCTCCCAATAGGGTCCATGCTACTCTTGATTGTTGATGTCGGATATTCTCTAGATTGCGACGAAGGAGAAGAAGATTATTCTTTTTCATGGCAAGATGAGATGCGTTGGCAGCCGTAAGAGGATGTGAAATATCACTCAATGTAAGATTCAAAACCAGCTCTTCTTTCTCCTTAATTCTCTTCTCAAGTTGGCCAAAGTTTGAAGCATGCAACGGTCCGATCGATTTACTTAAAAGACGAAGTTTGTGACTAATATCTCTGCTGCTGAGAGTGATGCAGATTTCTGCCCATTTTTATCTAACAAATGGTAGAAAGCTAGGCTCTTCCCACCATAAGTAAAGTGATCAAAATGGTCTTGGACCTTTGCGAAAACTCGGTCTTAATTTGAATAAGATAGCTAGGTGATTCAAAAGATAATTATAGAGAGTAGAAATAAACATCGTGGGCCACAAATCCAAAAGGTAGCAATATGTGAAACCCGATTAATAAGTGAGAAGGCTATGCTATTGTGCCATGTGTAATTGCACCCATGCAATGGTAAGTCCAGGACTTCCGATTCACGCACAAAGTCTTGCAAAAAGCTCATGCTCGCATGCACCCGTCCACTCGATCTCTCCGAAGCTGCCAAAACCTCGTTGAAGTCTCCACAAATTAGCAAGTTATTATAGTTCTGAACAAGAGGTAGCAGTTCTGACCACATTGGATTATGGACACTGCTATCTGTAGAACCATAAACAGTAATAAGGTGAAAAGAAGATCGAGCTAACTCAATACGAAGAAGAGCCCATCTAGTCGTTGATTGAATCACATAAGAATGGATACAAGTGGAGTTCCAAGACAACAAGATTCCTCCCAAAAGTCCTTCCGACGGGATAATGAAATATTCGAAGTTATTGTGACCCCAAAATGATTTAACAACAGATTCCAGAACCAAACGTACTTTAGTTTCAACAATAGCTAAAAAATCCACATTATGTTTACGTTTACATAGACCGTAAAAAACCTTGCTTAGCCTTGTTGCCAAGGCAACCTCTACAATTCCAACAAATAAGATTAAATGACATTAAAATTTGTAAGTCCAAGAATTACCCCAATCCGTAACCATCATGAAGTAGAGCCCAAATCCAAGCCTTGCAATATTACCTTCTTGTGTTTCTCTTTGAATAATCCCAGCTTGGCTCCCATGTCAAAGGTCAACATATTCTCATTAGTAGGTTTATCATGTGAAAGGAGAATAACTCTATTCATATTGCTAATGTCCGAGCTAGAAGAAGAAACATCACCAGGCTAAGTTTCAGGGACCACGGCAGAGCTGCTGCCCAACGGAACAAATGGCTATGACACTGAATGGTGGGGTATCTCAGAGGGAGAAGAAGTTCGATCTATTTCAGCTCCATTCCAATGGTCGGAGGGTGAGATGGGAGCACTATGCGTTGAAGTTGAGCAGTCATCACTGTTTGAAACAGAGGTAGCAAAAGTAGAAGGACAGTTTGAGCACGAGATTGCTTGGCGAAACTTCACTTGAATCAAATAATAGCATCACCTCTCTATAAGTTAAGATTGCAATCGCCATAATCCAAAGGAACCGATAAAAGGCAGGAGACTACATCTAGTCGGTCTAGGAATCAAAATCAAAATCGAAGTGAATTATTTTGCCAAATAAACCCCCTAATTGCATGAGCAAATCCTTAGTCAACATACTCGGTGGTAGCCCTAGAAAGTCTGCATAAACCAAACATTCCTTTGGTGTGAAGGTTGTTGTGAATTTCGAAACATCCAATATTAAATCCTTGAGAAAGAGCTAATCAAACTCAATGAACGCCAAAAGAGCATCGTTCGAGTGAAAGGAGAGCAAAACCTGATCACCACCCAATGGTGCAATGAACTTCATCGCAAAATTGCAACCTTTAATGATGTCAGATAACCTAGGGATTAAAGATAAATCTTTTATCCTCGCAAAGTAAGATACAGTGGACCAATCAGCATCTTTAAAGCTATTATCAATCACAACCTTAACTGTTTTCTTCTCCGCTGCTACAACCTCAGCATAAGAACGACTTCCTCTGGTAGATTCCCGAAACTTATGTGATGTTTGTGGCTTGCGCACAGCCTAGTTTGGTTGCTGGTTAAGGGGTGCAGGTATAGAAGAACCTTTCCGATTGTATTTTGCCTTAAAAGCACGTAGACGAACGTTGTCAATGGACACATCATTAAGGCGATATAGGGCTTCATGGAAAGGGATTGATCCGTCATTCGAGAAGAAGCCAAAATTAAGGTTCCTTGCATTACGTTTCCGGGCTGTGTAGACGGATCCGAAAACACCATATTTTGCAAAGATGTGACGGAGGGCTGAAGCATCATGGGAATTCGGGTAGTTCTCGAAGTAAATTTTGGTTTGAGGTGGGAGGTGATGGGAACTAGGGTATTGTCGGTGTTCAAGGTGGTTGGTTGCCGGCGAGGAAGGGAAGGGTAAAGAGCGGCGGCGGCTAGGGTTTTGGCTAGGGTTGGCGGCGTTCATGGCTGCACTTTTTTTAAATGGTTTGGGACACTTTCTCCATCTTCTTATTCAACTACGCTCACATGTTTTTCCTTTTAGAAAATGGATGGAAATACTATTTTAAACTCAATTATTTACTTTTTCAAATAATTCCTAAACTCAATTTTATAAAGCTAAAATTTGGGAAATGAGGATGATCAATTAATGAATTTTTTTAATTTAATTGATGATTTGATTTTAGCATTTTAGTGGAGTATTGGTGGAGTAATGATACATTAGGAAGCATGGCCAGTAATAACATAATTTCAGAAACAAACAAATTACTCAAGGGACCCCAAAACACATGGATTAGCTTTGACATTGGTGATATTATATATATATGTGACATCATGATTAAGGAAAGCCAGCATCCGGTAGTGGATATTTCTGCATGGTTGTAGTCTTTATATTTACTTATTATCTTTACAACAGATATGATGAAGAAAACTAATAATGTTGGCCACGTTAATTATACCTTTTTCTTTTTCTTTTTCTTTATACCTTTGTTTTCTATAAATATTACTCATAATTTATTAATATTCACTTGCAAAATTCAACAACTACTAATTAAAGTTAGTCCAAAGAAGTTTATAAATCCTACTTAAATAAACACTTCACTTCCTAAATAAATTTCTCTTAAACATTTTGTTTTCTATTTAGTTTTCAATTTAGATTAACAATTTATTTTTAATCGTTTGTCCCGTTTAGGATTAGTGACATGGATAAAAAGGGGTTGAATGTCCTAAAATGTTTCTAAATCGATTATAATGTTCTTTAACATATACAATTAAGTGTTGAGTTGCTTTAAAATATGAATGATTAAGCAAATAAGGTCTATGAAGGACAGCTTACAAACTGAGCTAAGTCTTAGTTTGACAGCCTTTGCTCACTCAGCAAAGCTGACTAAAACACTTAAACAAAAAAAGTATGAAGTTAATGAGTGATGAACTAATTCTATGCCGAGTAATGTGAAGATGTAGAGTTCAGAAATAAAAACAAAATATTTTATCCTGATTCAGCCTCTCGCCTACCTCCAATCCCTATATGCCTTCTCCAAGATTTAATCCACTATTAGCACTCCTTTAACTAGGCACAGAAGCCTCCACAATAGGTAGATTTCAAGCGAGTTCCTTCCAAGCTATTCTACCCTCAAATGGATTTGAGTACCCTCCTCATATCATTTGGTCACTTGGAGAATTAAATATTTCAATATAAGAGAGCAGCTTATAATGAATTGCTCTTTTTTACAAAGGATTAATAAATCTTTAATGTGTTCTACTTTGATTCAATTAAGAATAGAGTGATGACCTCTTGTAGATCTTCTATATTGGGAATTTCTCTGCTTGCTGGGTAATTTTGACAGAGCTTTTTGATAAGTGTGTAATTACACTTATTATCATATTAATTTTACACACTAAACACTATAGTTTAAGTCAATTTTATACTTCATATAAAAGATTTCACGTGGTTTGTGGTTGTTTTTTTATGCAAATGCAGATACTAGGTAAATCTTTGGAGTAAA
>CATIWQ010721538.1:0-18514 GCA_949673415.1 Euphorbia schlechtendalii
GGCTCAAAATAAACTCATCAAGGCATCACAATAAACGGAAACGACCATCTCAATCAAACATAAATATACGAAAATCTAACAAAGTAACTAAAAACCAAACTAAATGCAAACCAATGCAAACATGGAACTAAACACCCAAAATGACATCGAAATTGATCGAAAGATAGGTCCAAAACGAACCCTATCAAGATGGTACAAACTCTGCCCCACCGAAGAAGGCGACGTCTCGAAAGAGGGCAAGGGACGAAGAAGTTTCTCATATCGAACGACACCTAAGAAGGTAAGGTTTTGAGTTGCGTTGTCTCATATATTAATGTTCATGACTAATCCTAGCTTATGCAGAGTCAGGAGTTTGCTTGCTCGACTCCACGTCAATTAGATTGTACCGCCTCGGCCACCGCTCCTATCGCTTCGGTTTCCCATGCGGCTCCTTCTCTCTCATCCAATTTTAAGGATAGCTTCCTCGAGCTCGCTGGTCCTCAAGGCAGGATCACAAGCCCACAAGTGCAGTTAGCGCTTCGCCACGTGCTTCTATTGCCCTGGGATCGGGAAGCTTACAAGGAAGAATCAAGTGTTTGCTTGACCGGAGGGCTAGCGGATGCTCTTTCTGAGGTAAGATTTATCTTTTGGTATTTTTTATTTCAACCTTTAATCGTATACCTTGCCCGCAGGCTATGTCTCGGTGTATGGAAATACATCGGAGGTCGTCTAATCATGCTAAGGTGAAGGCTGAGCTTCAAGTAGCCAAGAAAGACCTTCAGGCGGCAAGGAATGAGGCGAATAATGCCAAGCGAAGTGAGGCGGAGATGGCCTCGAAACAGAATGAGATGGAGAAGGAGCTGGAGGGGCTTCGCGAGGCACATGATAAACTTCTCGAGCGCTTCACTATATTGGAGAAAGATGCCGTGAAGACGAAGGCTGAACTTCAAGCGTCTGAGGGGGAAGTTGAAGCTTTAAAGAAGGAAGTGCAAGAGAGGGAGGTCGAGCTAGACAGAGTCGTGGGCAAGATGGTCAAGATGGCCCGGATTTTTGGATATCGCATCGTTGAGGCGGTGCGATCACAATGGCCAGAGCTTCAAGATGACATGGTGGAGGATGTGCCATTTCCTACTTTTGAGGAGGTTCTTGACAGTCCTCCTGAGCCATCCAATATCGATGAACTTCCCGCCGGAGGAGATCAGGCGTAGGATAGGATTTGTTTTTGTGTTCATTTGTAAATAAAAAAATTTTGAATTAATGAAGCCAATTTTTTTGTCTCTCTCTTTGTTCTTTGCTTTTCATTTTCGCGCAGTGTATTGTCCGCCAGCATAAGAAAAATCAAGTGTACCAACTCAATTTGAATCAAATCTTAAGCACAAGGAATTAACTCAAAGTTTAAAATGCTTGATTAAAACTTCGGCTCGTTGTAAATCTAAAACGTATTACTTGGATCAAGGCTCAATATTATCACCTGTCTCGGGGATACCTTACTTGAAACGCAATATATGTATGCTTTATTACGATTGTCCGCCTCGAGGGGTTTTTAAATTTTCCCTAGGTTTTTGCTTTTTGATAAGGTTTGCCGTCTTGAAGGCTCTTTGTTAAAATGCCCTATTAGAACTAAGGCTTTAAATGCTTAGTGTTATTAAAACTTAGATTTCTCTAAGGTTTTTAGTAAGGTTTTTCATCTCGCGGAATATTTGTTAGAATGCCATATTTGAACTAAGGCTTTAAATGCTTAGCGACATTCGTAGGGCATACTTGTTTAGCGTAAAGCAATGATTGTAAAAGGAGATTTAATCGTGCGGTTTTATTGCCATAATTTACAATTACATAATCATATAGACCGGTGCTTAGTTAGCCGGGTTTGGTCTAGGGGACTCTGCCTCGTTAAAAACCTTCCCAAGGAAAAAATCTAGTGGGAAAAAATCTAGGGGAAGGAAAAGAGTGCAGCGCGTGGTTCCCTAGCTATTACATCTTATAATACAGTCTCAAGTTTTTGACATTCCACGTTGTTGGTAGATTCTTACCTCCCAGGTCGCTGAGCTGATATGTGGCCGGGCCGACGACCTCAGTTATCTGGTAGGGTCCCTCCTAGTTCACCCCAAGTTTGCCTTTTGCTTCCCGTGACTATGAGGCTGTGGCGTCTCTAAGGACTAGGTCACCTTCTTTCAGTTGCACACTTCTGACTTTACGATCGTGGTATCTCGCTAGTTTTGCTTTGTAAGCCGCCATTCTAATGTAGGCTCGTTCTCTTCTTTCTTCAAGGTTATCCAAGTGGTGCTTTAAGTTGACATCGTTTTGCTCTTCAGTGTAATAGACGATTCTGTCAGTTGGTGCAGCGATCTCCACGGGAATCATGGCTTCCGTCCCATGGACTAGTGAATAGGGTGTCTCGCCCGTTGGTCTGCATGGTGTGGTCCGATACGACCATAACACACTAATGAGTTCGTCGGGCCAGGAGCCCTTGTTCCTCCTTCAAGGCGTTTCTTGAGGACTTCTCCTAGCGTTCTATTTGTGACTTCTGTTTGGCCGTTCGTCTGGGGGTGTGCCACAGATGAGTAGTGGTTCTTTATGTTCAACCCTTTGCAAAATTCTGTGAACTTTCTCGAAATGAATTGAGTGTCGTTATCTGAGACAATCTTTCTAGGTACTCCGACTCTCGTGATGATGTTTTTCCAAACAAAGTTAATGGCCTTCTCTAGAGTGATGGTGCTGACTGCTACCTCCTCAACCTACTTAGTGAAGTGATCGATTGCCACGATCACGAACTTTCTTCGTCTGCTTGCAATTGGTAGTGGTCCCGCGATGTACGAACGTATTTGACCATACTCAACCCTTTTATTTCGAAATTCCTGTTAATCTAATTGGAAATCAGTCGCGAGTCGTTTCGTATGACCACATTGTCAGGAGCCAAATCATTAATAAGCTCTAGCCCTTTGATCATGGCCTCGTATTCGGTAGCGTTGTTAGTGGCAGGGAGGGCAAGTTTGGCTGCATATTTGAGACGGACTCTATTTGGGCCTTCTATCAATACGCCGACTCCTGCTCCATCATTGGAAAAGGCTCCATCAACATATACCATCCATGTTTCGGCTCTTACCATCTCTGTTGGTTCGAGACCGGTAAACTCTACCATGAAATCGGCTAAGACTTGTGCTTTTAGGGAGGATCTTCCTTCGAAGCGGATATCGAACTCCCCCGGCCTTATCGCCCATTCGGCCATTCTTCCTGATGTCTCAGGTCTTTGTAGCACTTTTTTGAGAGGAAAACTAGTTCACACTGTAATTGTGTGTGCTTGAAAGTAGGGTCTGAGCCGAATGGATGTAGAGATCAGGCTCAATGCGAGTTTTTCGATTTTAGGGTATTTTAGCTCCGCATTTTTCAACACCTTGCTAGTGTAGTAGATGGGGTGTTGTTGGTTGTTCTCCTCTCTAACTAAGACCGCTCCTGCGGCCTCGTCAGTTGCGGCTAAATACAAAAATAGAGGCTCGCCTTGAATCGGGCGGTTGAGTAACAGGGGGGAAGCCAAGAATTCTTTCAGACTTTCGAATGCGAGGTCACAGCATTTATCCCATTTAAATGATTTGTCTTGTTTTATCGCTTTGTAAAATGGCATGCATCTCTTGGTAGAGAAAGAGACGAATCGTCCTAAAGCATTAATTCTTTCGTTGAGGCGTTTTACATCGTTCAGGCTTCGGGGCGGAGTCATATTGATGATTGCTTCGATCTTTTCTGGGTTAGCTTCAATCCCTCTTTCTGATATAAGAAAACCCAAGAACTTGCCACTATTTACGCTAAAGGTGCACTTCTCTGGGTTTAGCTTGAGGTGGTATTTCTGAAGCACCTTGAACACCGCCTTAATGTCCTCCGCGTGGCTGGTTTCGTCTTTGCTCTTCACGATCATGTCATCTACATATACTTCCACCTTTTCACAAATCAGGTCCTTGAACATTTCGTTTACCAACCTTTGGTATGTGGCTCCAGCGTTTTTCAACCCAAACGGCATCACCCTATAGCAGTAGGTTCCTTCATGTCTGATGAAGGCTATTTTCTCCTCGTCTTTGGGATCCATTGGTATTTGGTGATATCCCGCCTTGGCGTCTAGGAGGGAATAGATTGCAAATCCAACCGTTGAGTCGATGAGCTGGTCTATGCTGGGTAGGGGGTAACTATCTTTGGGGCAAGCTTTGTTAAGGTCTGTGAAGTCTATGCACATTCACCAAGAACCGTTGGGTTTTTTTACGAGTACTATGTTGGCTAACCACTCGGGGTAACATACCTTCCTGATATATCCCACCTTGAATAGTTTTTTAATCTCTGCCTCAAGCGCTTTTTGTCGTTCTAGGGCGTGTTTTCGCTTCTTTTATTTGACCTGGTTGATTGATGGGTCGATGTTGAGGCTGTGGCACATCACTTCGGGCCGGATTCCTTCGATATCTTCACTTGACCATGAAAAGGTGTGTTGCTGTTCCTTCAGTACTTTGACCATAGCAGCTTTCGCGTTTTTCTCCATGCCTGTAGCAATTTTAACCATCTTCCCTTCTGCCAATGTCAAAACCTCTAAGTCTCCTACTGGTTCAGCCCTTTCTCGATCCTCCGTTTTGTATTCTGCTTGAAATGAGGTCGGTTCGGTCTGAGTGGAAGCGACATAGGCTTCTTGGGCTTTTTGCGGATCTCCGACTTCTACCACCGTTCCTTTCTTGGTTGGGATCAGTAGGGTTAGGTACTCCAAGCAGATTATGGCGAGCGACTCGATTATAAATGGCCGCCCCAATATCATGTTGTAATCGACTCCAACGTCTGCAATGATGAAATCAACATCCCCTCTCCAGGTTACGTCTTTGTCTCCTACTTCCACCTCCAAAGTGACTTGTCCTGTTGACGGGACGAGCTGGCCTTCGATTCCTACCAATGGGTTCCCGCCTGGCTGGATTCTAGAGTGGTGGATGTTTAATCGCTGAAGAACTGCGTTGGTTATCAAATTGAGTGAGCTGCCGGTGTCAATCAAACCCCTCTTTACTATGTATCCTTCTGTCAGTGTTTCAATGATTAGAGGGTTGGTATGAGGCTTTGTAACCAGTGAGTGCCTTTGAAAAGCTCTAAATAGGTTGGCGTCTCGGCCCGTTAGGTCTATTGTCTTTTGTTTTTTTTGTGGGGGTCTCAAATTCTAGTCCTCCCGCGATTACCATTATCGTTCCCTTAGCTTTCTATGCTTTGTTGTCACTTGGACAAGGCGTTTGAGATGGTTCGGGGGTTTCTCTATTTCCTTCTCTTGTTATTCCTTTTACAAATTGGCTGAATTTTCCCTCTCGAATGAGGGCATGCACTTCTTCGGCTAGCATTCGACAATCATCCATATGATGTCCCCTGGCTCGATGAAACTCGCAGTAGCTTTCTGGGTTTCAGCCCACTGTCTGCCCTTCTAGCACCTTCGGGAACCTCACATTTTTCTTTTCGTGTGTTTTCTTTATTGCCACCAAGATCTGGCTGAGCGGGGCATTTAGTTCAGGCCTGCTGGCTCGTAGGACGTTCAGTTTATACGGATGATATCTCTCTTCCCCTTTACTTCGCCGAGGGTTGCGATCATTGTAACCGTCTCGCTGATCGCGGAACCTTTTCTCCTCTTTACTCTTTCTAGATCTATTCATCTCATCCACTTCTATCATGCTTTTAGCCATTGCTATCATCTGAGTGGTGTCTCGGGGTCGCCTGGTGATGATCTCTGTTCGTAGCCTGTCGTTTCTCATTCTTTTAATGAGGGCTTCCTTTGCTGTGCTGAAGTCAAGGTCGTCTGTGCTGATGCAAACTTCGTTAAATCGGTGGATGTAAGATCTGAGTGACTCGTCAGGTTCTTGAATGACCTTGTGTAACTGTCGGCTCACGTATGAGGCGGGAATGGACCAAGGAAGTGTTTGCAAAAAACTTCATTGAGTTGGTCACAAGAACTAATCGAGTTGGGTTTCAGTTTGTGGAACTAGTAGGCGGCAGGTACAGTTAGCGTTTGTTCGAAATAGCGACATATGTATGCTTCCGGGCGTACATCATCTCCATCCTATTTATGTAGTGCTTTACATGTACTACCAGGTCGTCACATCCGTCGTACAATTTTGGGAAGATAGGGGCCACGAAGTAAGGGTTTAGTTGGACGCCGAGAATTTTCTTCGTGAAGGGGGAGAGTCTCTTTTCCACTAGGGACTCCTGATAAGGTACCGCCAGATCTTTGAGAAACTTTTTAATACTACCTCTTAGTTTGGGGTCGATTTCAGTGTCACTGTCTCCTTTATTTGCCATGTCGCCTGGTTCTAATCTGGAGGACGGTTGGGACCTGGCTTCGAGGGTTTGAGAAGGAACGAAAGAGTTAAGCCACAGTGGTGGGACGTTTCCTGATGAGTAGGGCATGTGTGTTCTGGCCGGGTTAACGGATGTTACCGGGAAAATGGGGCTACCGCCTAGAGTGGTCATGGCTTGGAGCATGGCCATCATATGTGATTGTAGCGCGTTGTTTGGGGCGGCGCCTTGTTGTTATAACGTGGAATGGGACGCCGAGATTGTCTGGACTATAGCGGGGGCCTCTGTAGGGGCCGATTGCTGACGATGTTGAGATGGGAACAGTTCTCTGGCCAGGTTCACTCTATCCGAGCCGTCGTCTGGAATTCCTTGGAGTGTTGTCGCCTTGACATTATATTGCACTGCAAAGCCCGTTCTTATGACCTACTGCTGTTCGGGCGGAATGTTATACTCCCTGAAGATGCACAACATTTGTTCTACAGCTGTGCCTGCTCGAGGGTTCGCGACGTGTGCACCACTCTCCATGAGGTCGCCCTGGGCGTCTTGGATAGCTCCTATGTCCGAGGAGGTACGGTTCTCGTTGATTTTCGACATTGAGCGACTATATTCCTGCACTAGGGAGAAACAAAATAGTAGTCTTTGCAATCGAGATTTTGATTAGCACAATCCGATGATGACTGGGGTGATTCTAAATAAAATAAAGATAAAAAAAAACGTGAAGTAGGATACTTATCGGGGTATGTAAAAATGTGTTGCGAACTAAAATTCTCGCCGGGGCAAGTAAATTTAGTCCACGCTCGCCGCACCACTGAAAGTCCGACGGGTTTTGTCGTACGTGATTTGATCGCCGTTAGACCTCAGAATACGTCAAGTTGTTTGAACGTTGAGTTCCACCTGCAAAATAGTGTAAAATCAAGTGAAGGTCGGGGTTTTTTTCCCCCGGGCAACCTCCGACGCTCAAGTCAGTCAATTGATTATTGTGCTTTTTTAGATTATAAGATTATAGAGTGTTTTAGAGGAAGAGACTTCAGATTATCGAACCTGTTAATGGACTCCGCGCTCCCCCTTTATAAGCCTCCTTGGATTCCCTAAATCGTGGGATCATTTGAATTGGTCAATCTGAATCATGATCCCTAGAAAGAGGGAAACGGTTGCTGAATTATAGGAGACAATTGCACAGATAACTCTTTTTGATAAACGGCCATTGTCTCGTTTCATGGAGAAGGAAGTGCCAGATATTGATCACATCGTGAAGTATAACGATCCGAACTCACCCTTACTGGAAACGAGGTGGTCTCAAAACTCAAGACCAAGAAACCATGAAAGGGTGGGCCATTCGAGACGGGATAACTAACCAAGATTCGAAAAATGAGCCTTCCACTGCTCGTGAGACTGCTAACGAAACGACGTTACTTTATGCCTTCTAATTTTTTTACCTGCTGAACTTATCTAAATGATTCATGCCTGTTAAATTTTTCAAAGTTTCTCTCATTCTTAAACTTCAGAAAAATTCATCAGTTATCTCTCCCAACATCAGTGTCAGCTTCTTATATAGGAAATATAAAAATAAAAAAATGATATTCTTGAAAACAAACCAATCAAAAATTAACATGATATTTAGGTTAAAAACTAATACATTTTTACGAAGTTGAGGAGTAAAGAAACTTTATAAAATTCACTATGAAAACAAACATTTTGGGCAAGTGTATTTGATATTAAGTTAAACAGTGGGTAAAGTTGGTAATAAATAAAAAACTTACCTATTCTTTTTACCCATTTTGAAACACTCAAATTTAATTAAAATTTTGTCCTCTATGACGTGCAAATTTTTTTAAAAAAATTGGGCATGTGAACCTAGTTGAAGAATGGAATATAATTTTTTATATAAAAGTTAGCATCAATGAATATGGAAGGGTTTTAAAGATATAATAAAAATATATATTTTCTCGCTGCATTACAAAAAATGGCATTGCCAAGAGGATAAACCATCACGCCAAGAAACCATTTTTAACTAACCCAAAATGGCATAATCTATATCAAAGTAAAGATGAGAATATGGAACAAGGTAAATGAAGAGTATAGAAGAAGAAGACATGAATTTAACGATGAAAAAGACAGTTTGTAATAAATACTAGTTTAACAATGGTAAAACAGAATCATCGACCGCGTTTTTAAGACCCTACCCGAAAATGAAGACTCACTATTTGCAATAAATGCTAAATAGTTCCGTTCATATGAAAACGGACCCATACTGTCTTTCAGAAAATTCATCTCTGTTTCCAAATATCATAGCTAAACTAACCGCCAAAACCCATTATATATTCCACTTAGAAATTGTTTTTTAGATTATACACTAGGTACATTTTCCATTACAAAAATGACCCCCAAAGGAGATAGCATCAGAGGCTTGATGATGCTTAAGCTTCTGATTCGTAAGCTGCAGCGGAATCTCTTCGTTTCAGAATCCAATGAGATAAGTTTAGATGGTGCAAAAATGGTGCCGGGAGATGTGAAGCAAGGGCACTTTGCGGTTAATACGATGAACGATGGCGAACCCACAAGGTTTGTGGTGGAGCTTGACTGCCTAAATGATCCGGAGTTTATGAAGTTACTAAAACAAGCAGAAGAAGAATATGGGTTCCAACAGAAGGGAGTTCTTGCAGTTCCTTGTCAAGCTCAAGAATTAAAGACCATTTTGGGGAATGGCAGAAGGAGAAGGATGAGTGCTCAGTGGTAATATATAAGCTGTGCAAAATCGTAATATCTAATGCTACCTCTGAATCTATTTGTTTAATTGGGTTTAAGGTTTGATCAAACGCCTAACCGTGTTCTTTTCTAGTTAAAGCTCCGAATCTAACTCAACTATATTCAGTTGTAGCGTTGAATATGAAACGAAAAACTTAGTTCCAATTTGCGGGAGGGTTTGCTTTTGTTCTTGTTCATTGTAATATTGTCTAGAAAGGTTTAATATTCTAAGTTGAGACCCTTGACAAAATATCTACTGCTTTCGCAGTTTGTAAGAGAAGTTTAAGTGCATTTCAAGTTCACTGCCAAATTGCTTCACACTTCAATCTGGAAGTGTAAACAATATTACTTGTTCAAACTGTCTATATTCCAAAAAATTTGATAAACAAGAGATCTAATTGTAGGCAATTTACTGCTTACACGTGGACACTACAATCAACTCTCAACTTTACTCCTTTCTTTCGAATAAACAAAAATCTCAACTTTATTTCCAATTACTTTAGAAAATCCAAATACATATGTATGCATACATTAGCATTACTCTCTTCATATTTTTTGTACTCGACTTTAGTATTATGTTATAATTTATATTCATTCATATTATTTTACAACAATTCTATTGCGAATCATGCATATATACTGGTAATATCTATAACTATTTTCATTAATTGGTTAAGCGTATTGAATAGCCAATATAAGTTTAGCCAAACAAAATTAGGGGTATGGAAAATTGTTTTTTTAATTATTGTTTATTAAATTTTAATCTACATATATTTAACTGGCTACAACTGCGATTTAGAAGAATTTTAAACCCGGCCCATCGAGATATTGGGCTCTACCGGTCCAGCCTAAGCTTCATAAAATAGCATTGTTCAGCCCAAACCATTGAAGTGGCTTGGTTAAGAACATGTATTCTGGCATAGTTAGGCAACGAGCAAGAGCTTCTCGTGAACAGTTCGATACCCGACTCGGTTAAAATTTATTCGAACTCGACTCGTTAATAAATAAACTTAATCATGAATACAAATTTAGGTTCGTTTTAATAAACGAACAGAGCTTGAACAATGAAGCACTCGGCTCGAAATCTCACAAACATCCTTGATAAGCAACTAGCTAGTGTACTCAATGACTACTCGTGAATAAACTCATTAGGAAGCTTGTGAATTATATTTACTATATAAATTATAAATATATTATAAAATAAATTCACATTTGGTATACAAGTAACGATAAATTTAAGTATTTTTAAAAGATTAAATACATCTTAAATACATAACATTTGATTCATGAAATCAAAATAATTTTAAGTTCCAAACTTAACTGGACCTTCAAAAATTTAATCAACACATCTAGCTAAAACTCAACTAAACTCGATCAAACAAAGCTTGGTTAAACGTGATTTAAACTTCACTCGAACTTGGTTCGGGCTTGGTTTGACCAAAACTCGAGCTCATTAAAAACTTAACAAACTCGGGCTCATTAAAAGTTCGAGCTAGGCTTGTATTTGCCCTTGTCCACACCAAG
This sequence comes from Euphorbia schlechtendalii, assembly GCA_949673415.1. NCBI lineage: Eukaryota > Viridiplantae > Streptophyta > Magnoliopsida > Malpighiales > Euphorbiaceae > Euphorbia > Euphorbia schlechtendalii. Next base: position 10,540 of record CATIWQ010721538.1, read on the forward strand.
AACAAAGGTAATCAAACATTAAACCATTTAGTACCTTTCTGGTTGCCACGCGGAAATGAAGGGTTCTTCCCAACAACGGTACTGATAAGAAATTTTCAAGAGTACGTTCCAACTGATAATCAAACGTTAACAGAGTACGTTCCCAAACATAATACAACGGTGATAATAAGAACACATTCTCTTTTGCTACAGGTTTCATTTGTCAAGAGAATTTATTTATAGGATGTCCAAATAAGTAAAGAAAGCTAGGGGAAGTAGACAGGCCAGTTGAAATAATACGAGTCTCGAATCTCTCGGTCCATCTCGTTCCACTGCAACAAAATATAGATTCACAAAACAAAAATTCACTCAGCAACACCATTCTTTATTAGAGCACTGATAAATATGACAAAATGTTAAGAGTTAGATTGTTCAAACAAATTACCAAGAATTTATATGGCTCATTCTTCTTTCGTGCCTTCTTCCAGTGATACTGCTCGAATAGAAAGGCTTTGTCATGCCAACTGCACATTTATCAAACAAAATTATAAGAAGCTTCAATATTCACGTATTTCAACGGGTAAGAAAAGATTCTAGTCTTGATATATATTTTAATTGAAGAAGTGAACAAGTAGCATTAACAACTTGAAAACAATGTTAATAATGGCATCCCCTCTACCAAGAGTTTTTACAAGCCTCCTTTTCAAATGGTATAATGGCCTCCTTATCATTGAAAAATAAACTCTATGTAAGCTAAATGGCAACTGCAATGGATTATAAAGGCACAGCCACACTAAAGTGTCAAGAAAAAGGGTCTTTTATATCAACAGAAACGGCTTTGAATTACCAAAATCTCAGAACCCAATTTTAAGGAAGCCGAGCTACAGAAAAGAAACTGGTCATCTTTCTATGATGACTCGTTTGGTTGGCGGAATGGAATAGAATGGAATGGAATAGAAATTGTATACAAAAACATCAATGACTCCAAATAACTTTCTTCCTAGTTACCATAAGAATCACGGAATAGCTATTCCTCATGAAACAAGGAATAGTTATTCACGCAGATGTTGGACTCATATATTATATTTAACGTTTTTGCATTCATTTTCTATTTTATTTCATTCCACCAACCAAACGATCCCTTAATTCTATGCCAAAAAAATCATCAAAGAACACTACTTAACTCTATTCCTTTCTCATTTGAAACAGCCAAAGTGAAAACCCCGTTTAAGAGTATTACTTAGACAACAGCAAGATTGTGGAGACAAGCCACCAAATATATAATTAACGAGGTAAGAGTGAAGCAAAATTCATAGGAAGCTCATTGCTTCATCAGATTCAAGCAATTCTAGAAAAAAAAACTTGAATGGCATAAGAAAGTTAGCTTACAACTCATAATCCAGTTCAAGCAAAACAGACAATGATTAGGCAGTTAATAACTTTTGATATAGATGTAAATGGAAATTTGGAATTCGATATGAAGAGGAAAGAAAGAGCATGAGAAGACCAAAATTCAGAACTTAACCACAGAAAACTCTCAGCAGGTAACGAAATTCATCCATAAACACAACGCATTGAAGAAATAGCAATCAAAATCATGTACTGAGAAACCCTAAAAATAGAGAAATGGAAGAGGGAGAAGAACAAACTTATATTGAGTAGAAATTTGCCAAAGGTAGGGATTGAAGAAGGTGATAGCCGAGAAAGCAGCGGAGCCAATCCAGATGTTCCAGAAGCGGTCGGGGTTAGCGTGAGGAACTCCAGGGTCTCCTTTGTACGAAGATCCAAAAAAATTGTCCATTATCGCCTTTCTTAGTCTTCTTCACTTTCTGCTAGGGGGGTTATCCACACCCTTAATTTTATACGGATAAGGATTAGGCGGTGTACGGTGTTAAACGATGGTCACCGAAATTTACAAATATGACCCTATATTATAGTGTGAATAATTGCCAAGCCGGTTTAACCCTGGCCAAAAATGTAATTTATCCTATCGGCTAGACCTGTTCGCGGGCCGGGCTACCCGCCCGGTCCGGCCCGAGCCCGCTTCCATGGGTCAGGCTTGGACACGCATTTTTTTAAAAAGCCCGGCCCGAGCCCGAGCCCGTCAAAGCCTGAAAATTTATAGGCCGGGCTTGGTTTTTATATAACTACCCGAGCCTGACTCGACGAATAATTTTATATATTTATTATATATTTATACATTAAATTTATTATTATTTTAAAATTTTATATTTTATCCTATTGAAGTTTTATACTTAGTTAGAATAAATGTTATTAAATATTAAAGATTTTAAGTAAGCAATGCAATTATATTTAAAATTTAAATATATTTTAACTTTTTTTATATTTTTTTATTAATTTAATAAAAAAATTAATAACAAATAAAATATTCATGGGCTTGGGCCGGGTTTGGGAATGACCTTGTTAGTTCGGCCCGGGCCTGAAGTTCTAAAGTACTGGCTTGGACGGGCTTGGGTTAACGTTTTTTTTTAAAAAACCCGCCAAGCCCGGCCCGAACTCGAACCCGGCCCGGCCCGCCTGACGAACAGGTCTGCTGTCGGCCGAGGCCTGAGAGTAAACTGCCACAGCTCAGGCAAGCAAATCGAGCGTCAGTTTTCTCTCCTTCCTGCAATGTCTCCGATTTCATCTCCGCTTCATTTTTCCAGCCTCGCCTCAGCTTCTACGTGAAACCATTTCTTCTTTCCTTCACTGATTTCTCTCATTCATCTTTTCCTTCTTCTAATGAACAGAGCCTCCGACTCCTCTAGATTTGGGTTTTTTATGTGCAGATATCTGCGGCTATGTTTCCAGGTACAGATTTGATCCCCATGTTTTTTTTGTTTGGCTCAGAAAATCAGTTGCCCTCCCAGTGCTGGCGATGTGAGAGGATGACAAGGGGGCGTTGTCGTGAGCATTACCAGTGGAACATGGATATTATTGGAGTACCTGAAGTCACAGTAAGTACTTCCAACCATGTAATTTTTGCAAAAATATTGCTGTTTCGATGCCCATCTTTGTTTGTTATGACTCTTAAGTGCAGTTGTGTCTGTTCACATGCACCAAAGTTATCTACCTACACCTCTTCTTCTCTTATTGGATAGTTTCAGTAAGCCCTCAAGAGGGATCATTTGAATTTTAAACTTTATGGGTATGTAAAATAATGGAATTTTATGTATGTTAGATTTCATTCTCTAAATTATCTATATTTCTAGTACGTAGGGAAGCAAAGCTTATTTCTTCTACTATCACATTCTTCAAGCGAATTGGAATCACTGCATCAGATGTTGGATTCAAGGTTTCTAGTCGAAAGTTATTGCAAATTAACTTTAAAGAAATGTTGCTTAAAGGTTTACATTTTTGCTATGTATATGATCAGTTAATTCCTGTCCATGAATCTGTTGTCTCCATGCCATTTTTTACTCGTTAAATAACTTTCATAAAAATAAGATAGAGTGTACAAAGTGATTGCAGGGCTCTATGGCAAGTGTGTCGTTAAGAGATCTTGATTTTTGTAACTTCAGTTGAGTGAAATTGAGTTCTTAACTTGACTCACAAAGCAAAAGAGCAATGAACTCTTTTTGCAGGTATTACAAGAAGTGATGAGCCGCTATTTTCCATCTGAAGATTTGTTTGCCAAGGTCTGCATTGTCATAGACAAGGTTAGCTGCTTTACTTAGCATAGCTTGGATGTAGCCACTCGTCAAACCCTTGTTGTCAGTAGTCACTGCTAATATATATTGATGTCATGATTAAGTCTCTTTGATTGCATTGTTCAAGTTATCTTTTGATGCTTATATGACTTCCTTGTTTCAGTCTGATTATGTGCTATGTTACTTATTATGGAAAACAATAACGGTGATGTCAAAGTAATTGTCATTTGATTGCATTATTATAGTTACATTTTGATTCTTATGTGAACTCATATTCTCGTTGTGGTTTTGTATTGTATTTCTTTCTATTGAAAATAATAATGGTGGTGTTAAACAGATTGGGAAGATCCCTATAGATGAAATTAGAAAAGATTTGAAGGCAATTGGTATATCAGAATAGGTGGTTGAGGAGCTACTGCAAGTCATCTCCATAGTCATTGACACATTTGGAAGGTTGGATCTACTATTGCTTGAGAACTTCTAGATTTTTAATGGAAAAAAATTCTCAGTTTGTTCTGCATATTTTAAGTACGCAGTGCCCTTTTACAGATATATAAAACGAAAATTGATAAATCTGAAAGTCTTGTGTGCAGTGGCCGACACTTAATGTCAAATATAAATCTTAATTTAATAAGGTGGATTTGGTTGCTCCTTTGCCAAATACTAATTCATTTTGTAGTTTTTTTCAAAAAAATTGTGTCATTTTTTATGGATAATACCCTTTTTATTTGAATAATACACTTACTTGTACCATCACCTTGCTATTTAGTGCTTTACTCTTTGCGTTACCTTTTTTTTGGTAAATCTTGTGTATTGCCTTTTAGTATTTCTGTATTGCTTTTTATATCCTTAAGTAGTCAGTTTCCAACTTGCAGGCTTAATTACAGTGAAAACAAAATTTTCTTCTCATGGAAGAAGATTTTATTTGTTGTTTTAGATTTACTAATTCTCTACAGCTTTGTTCTTGAGATTGAAATTTCATAGCAGACAATTTCTGTGGATGAATCATAATGTAACTTCAAATTATATTTGGATGCTTATGTGATTGCAGAGATTGTTGGAGATGCAGGAGAAGCAGTTGCTGAACTTAAAGAACTTTTCTCGCTTGCTGAAAATTTTGGTTATTCTGATTGGATTCAGTTTGACGCATCAGTTGTTCATGGTCTTGCCTACTACACTGGTATTGTTTTTGAGGTCAGTTTTCTGTTTATATGCACCTACACCCTAACCATAAATATATGAAAATACGGCAAAATACGTTATACTCTGTATTTAGATTATTGCTGTTGACTAGAAAGAGTCCAGTGTTGATGCATCTCTCACAAAAACATGAAGTCCTTAAATATGATATCCACTAAGTCGATGAAGAAATACATAGAAATAATCTTTGTAGAATAGTACATGAGTTTGGATTCTGAAATCATTGCAGTGTGAAAGAAACCTTCTTTTTATTATTGTTCAGTATCTGACTATGTACAACTTTATTAGTTTAATTATTTTCTTTTCCAAGTAATTATCTAAAATGGATCTAGATCATGATCTGCAGGGAGCTGCTGCTTTAGTTGCCAGCGTTGTGGGAGAGAAGGGCCAAAGCTTTGACTTAGTCTTACAAAACAAGCCTCTCAAATGGTGATCTCCACTGTATTGATGCTCATTTCCACAGTGAAAAGTCCTGCCATCTCGATGATAGCTAACATATCATATAATTGGCTCAGTTTTAGGGTGTTCAAACGGGCAGCACGAATAAACAAACGCAGAGAGACTTGTCTTGGTTGGTGGAAACACAGAGTGGGAAAAGGGAATGGTCACTGTCAAAATCCTCTCATCTGGTGAACAGTACGAGGTTAAACTTGATGACTTTCAATAACAGGTCAGTCAAGTAAACTATAATTCTAGGACCCGTTTAATTGGCGGAATGGTCATTCCGTGAAATAGGAGAAAAACGAATGAAAAGTAATGGTCTACAATCCATTTAAGAATAACTATTCCAAACTATTATACATCTCATGAAATAGTTATTCCTCGTCAAAATGGAGGAATAGTCATGAGATGTATAATATCTAGGAATAGCTATTTCATTAGATGCATAATAGCTAAGAATAGCTATTTCATGAGATGTATAATAGCTAAGAATAGTTCTTCCATCCGTTTACGGATTCTAGGCAAATACTTCTATGATTTTTTTCATTTGTTTTTTCCCTATTCCACGAGATAGTCATTCTGCTAATCAAACAAGACTTATTGTTTCTATTGCTATATATGTGCGTGTATGAAATTCTTTCACTAACTCGTGGGTTCTTATAAAATTTTGTTTAAAATTATGGAGAATTGATTTTTTTTATTGAGGAAAATCACATCGTTGCACAGTGCAACAGGTTTCCGCTACAGATGTGGGTTTGTGATACCAGCCTTGTTTCTTTTGTTTTTCTGAAAACTAATATTCAATGATTTTACAAAAATTGCTCTATAATAAAAATATACAAGACATCCATTCAAATAAGTTACTTATAAATATTCCCCAAGTTATTAGCTTTTTTTTATGGTTATCAACCGTTACTTTGTTCTCATTATCATTGAAGGATGAGTAGATGATGTTTTGATGCAATGATGATAAGAGGTAAAGTAATATTTATTTTGTACAATACAAAATAACTATAGCCTACAACAGTATGATAACTATCCAAAATATTTTTTAAAATCAATTTCAAATTATTGTTTCTATTTAAATTGATTTGATTGGTCCATCCCATTTTTTTATTTCGATCCAGATATTTGGATTTGGAGTTGGATATCAAGGTTAAGTTTATTGAAGGGGTAAATTATGTATTTGCCCCCATATAGGATGTGATTTTATGATTTAGGAAATAGGGGTAGTTATGAAAATACGTTCCACTAACTTTTGGTAATGTGATCATATAAATTTGATTATTTTATAAACCCAAATTTCGAATTTACTTTTTTCCCTCTCTTCTGTACCACCGACGCCTCCTTCATCTTCTTCAAAAAACATCTTCAACTCTTCGTTGGCTACAACTTCAACGGCGACTTCTTCTCCAGCTACAACTTCAACGCCGACATCTTCTTCTCCACGATGTGCTTATTTCCCCTCCACTGTTTCTGTTTATTTTCTTCCATTCCACCCATTGAATGTCTAATCTAAATCTTTGCTGTCGTTCTGATCTTTCCTCTTTCACCGGTGGCTATGTCTTTCAGAGGAGTAAGTTTTTTTTCCCCCTTTCAGTGATTCGACTTTGTTAAGATCTGATTGTGTACATGGTTTGATTTTTAATATCATCTTTTTTGACTTTGAAGTTCCGCATGTGCAATTTACTCTTATTAATTGATTTTAGTGCGTGTTTAATCTAGTTATATGCTAGATCTATGGCAGAGTTTTACTTGAAGAGTCGATCCTTTTTTAGTAGCTGGTTCTTATTGTTCCTGGAATTTTTTATTTTGGATTTGGTGATTGGATTGGGACTTATACCACGCTTATACTGATTATAAGATCTTCATGTCATGGTTTTATTATGAGAAACTGATTGATTGGCTAATTTTTTTGCTGATTTTGAAGTTGTATTATTGAGAAAATGCACCTTAGTTGTTTGTTGAAATGGTTGTTTTATGTGGGAAATCGTCTTATACCAGGTATAAGGCCTTTGAATGATGGTTTTTACGAGTATTTTAAATGTAATTGTGAAAATTAATGGAAAATAAATTGCATAAAGGCCATAAAAACCTTGTAACATTCTTATGTCAAGTATAAGAGCTCTATATTAGGTACAAGACCTTCATGAAATGATACAAAAATTCTGATTTAGGATCTTATACTAGTTCGTAAAAGCATATAATCTGAAAACATTTTAATACAACAAGAATAATAAAAAGTTTCTTACGTAAAGAATATATGATTCTCTAGCAAAATAAAATTAGTTTTTTTGTATTTCTTCAGAAAATACCCAGTTGAGCTTGTGCCGGTTAACGAAGAGCTTCATTCACAAATTTTTCATAAACAACATAATTTGATCTCAAGCAAAGAATTTTGTTTCTTAATTGGGGTTTAATTGTTTAGTTTCTTGAAAATTGAGCTTTTTTTGGAAGGGAAAGAAATTCCAAACTCCACCAAAATATCACTTTCCTTTTTGTTTTTTTATGGAATTTTAAAGAGATTGGGTTTTGAATCCATATGTTATTCAGTTATATTTAAGGGGTGTTTCTCAAAACTTTTCTAAAAGTTACTTATGTCTTATAAGTGACTTTTTTAAGAAGTAAGTCTGACTTACTTTTAACTTCTGTCTTATTTTTAACTTTTAAGTTAAAAAAAAGTTATCAGAAACACTTCACTGTCT
>CATIWQ010721574.1:0-30011 GCA_949673415.1 Euphorbia schlechtendalii
TATTAAGATAGTAAGGGAAAACGTCATTCTCTTTTAATGAGATTGAATGGTTCAACGGCCATATTATTCATTGGCTGATTCTTTTGATTGTGTGAATATATGGAGCAGCTTATTCGTATATAAATTTCTAATTTCCATGACATATATGTTTTTTTGTGCTGGGTTGGACCGGAAAATTTCATAAGGAGAACTTCTCAATTTGGTTGGCATCTCCAAATCCGAGAGAGAAATTGAGATTGAAGAGTTTATTTATATATTTTTATTTTTGCCATTGTTTTTCCAACGTCTGTTAGAAAATTAACACTGAGATTTACATCTTATTTTACTAATCTTTGAACAAATGAATTTGTTTGTGCTAACATTTTTATATTAAATAATATTAAAATTAATTACAATCAGTTTTGTAGACCCATTTTATACCCAAATCCATGAATTTCGTTAAAAAAAGAATTTAGTTACCATCGAAAATTAACGTTTACTTGAAAATATGTCTTTTTTCAGCATCCCCTCTGGTTATACTTAAATTTCATGATTTTTATTTGGCCCATTTCTTTTCCTCTTTCCTCTTCTTTCTTTTCTTCACTGTTATCGATTTCACTGATATCTGTTAAATCTCTTAAGTCATTGATTTTTTGTAGCCAACTTTGGAGTTTTTTGTTCACTTGATTTCTATATGTATAACTTTAGCAACGTTGGTATACTTTTGAATACATTTTGTTCCACATGCTTATACCTTGTATAAGGAGCAATTATCCAAATGATTTTGTGGACAGCAATTTGTGGCATAAAAACGCTTTTTACCAGCAATTTTATGTACAATAAGTTGTGCTAATAAAATGTTTGTACCAAGTATAAAACACATCAATCTTGCGTACATAATGTTGTATAAAAGTGCTTATACCTGGTACAAAGAACTTATACATGCGATTTTTGGTACAACTTTTTTGCGGTATAGAGCGTTTATACCAATGATTTTGTTTGCAATGTTCACGATATAAATCACTTGTACCTATACGTGAAATAAAATACTTATAGCATAATTTTTATGTGCATCAATTCGTGGTTCAAAACGCTTAGACCAACATTTTTGCAAGCATTAGTGTGTGGTATAAATTGCTTGCACCCATTATAAAAGTGCTTTTGTGTGACAATTTGTGATACATAGGGCTAATATGATATTTGATATAAAGCATTTATACCACATTTGATACTGAAAAATTTACAAATTATTAAACAATTAATGGTATAAGCGTTTTATATCATTTTTATAACATATAACAACATAGTGTAAATTATTTGTTACTAAAAATATATATTAATATATATCTTGTTTCAAAAAAAAAATCTTGTTTAAAAAAAAATGATTCGAAATATTTCAAATATAATCCTTTCTATTACACAGACCGGGCAAGGTTTTAACTAATTCCACATCCGGCCCGTTACATTTGTAAGTTGTAACTATGAGACCGCGCCTCTTTTTGGGCGGATAGATAAGATACAATTGCAGAAAAACGCAGAGGATGAAGGTATTCTCCTCCCTTCTCCCAACTCCTCTTTCCACTTCGATTACCAGTTACAGGCTTCCTCTTTCTATTTCTTCTTCATTTCCTTTCAATTTCTGCTCCTTCTATTCCCTCCCCAGGCCTAAACCATTGTGTTCGTACTCCAATGACGAAACGGAGAACAGGAAGGGAAGCAAAAATGCGATTACGATAGCGAATCGAGATTTTACTCTTTCTTCGTGTTTTAGTGTCTCAGATCCTTCAGATGATTTCATTGTTGTCAATTTCTACCGCTTTGTCTTTATCAAAGATCCACACGACGAAGTTTCTAAGCACCTCTCCTTCTTGAAGGTTTTGTTTCCGTTAATTTAATGTCAATGTCGTTGTTGATCTTGCTATCAGTCGGCTTTATATGCTTGATTTTTTACTCTGAATGTGTTTACAATGCCTCGGGTTTGGACTTTTTACTTTGAATATTCCGATGCTTTGCTATTGGTGTAAGAAGAATGAAGCGAAATATTACATCACAGCTTAGCTACTTTCTTATTCTTTCTACTTGTTGTTTCATCAGGATCTTGACATACACGGTCGGATATATGTCAGTGAACAAGGGATTAATGCTCAGGTACTGTTCTTTAAGCTATTAGTTTCACTAGTCAGTGTGCATGTTTACTGCTTCAAGTATTGACCATATATTCAAATATCTTTTCCATTGCTTTCCGGTTTCATGCTTAATTTAAAATGTCCCATATTCCTTTGCTGTGCTCATTGGCCCATTTTGAAGATGTATTTGTACTTCCTGAAACAATGATTGATGAATGCTCCTTTCTCAATACTTCTCGGACTCTCTTAGTAGATAAGTTTTCAAGAAAGTGATGCGTGCTCGTCTCATCTCATCAAATCAATAATTATTATAAAAGCTACAGGAGCTACAACCCTACATTGACCAAGAAGCTAGACACCATCAAAAGCACTCGCCTGAGCGAAGTGAGGCGCTACTTGGTAAATAACATGGGATATTGGGAATTTAATAATGATAACTGCATTGCGAAAAAGATAGCACAAGATAGACAAGAAACTAGAATACTAAAATCTAAGCCAGAACAATTAGTAGCATTTCATAATGCTGAACTATGCGACATTGATTACAGTGTCAGTACCAAAAAAACCTGAACAGAACAATCTGATTTCAATCGATTATAATATTTCGCAATACTACAACCAGTAACAAGTTTAACAAGAACATAAGCACTAGACATAACCAAAATGCAAATGTTTCACTACCCTTATACTTGTGTTGAAATTTGATGTAGAAGTTGAGCTCTCTGCCCTTCAATGAAATTTTTTTTTGTGATAATTATTGGTTGGAAGAAATAGTAGACTGTAGAGCCCTCTTGTTTAGACGTTAGTTCTTATTTAGGATTCTAGATGATAGATAATTTTGTAGAAAATTGACCTTTCTTGTTCTAGTTAGACTTTCTATAATTTCTCCTCCTATGTTAAATTAATTCATCGTACTCTTTAAAAGACTTTCCAGTTCGGGAAAAAAATTTCCAAATCAGTAAACGAAATCTTCTATAGAATCTTTTTTCATTGAGGCGCATGCCTAGGCCATGCTTTTTCAAAGGCATGGCGCCCTGACGCTGGCAAGGCACTCTGGCACCGCCTAGCCTGAGGCTAGTGCCTGGTCACCTTTTTCCAACACTGATATTACCAGGCTAATGGCAGCTTTTGTTACTGTAATATTAGTTTAAGTATTAAAACCTTTTTATATGGTGGAAGTAGCATTACAACGTGGCTGACCAAGAGGCCAAGTTCCAGCAATGAGTTAAGAAACCAAAAGTGGAATTTGTTAGTGTAGAAACTGGTTACATAAGAAACCTTCTTCATCATGAAATATTTACTAGGTGATCATGAATCTATTGATGGACATGACTCTCATCTCACTTACGACTAAGGGTTCGCTTTTATGTAGGGGACCTGTCGTTATTAAAAATGAACATGTTTTGAATGGAAGTTCTGATGGTCAGAAAGTAATGTTTGTGTTCTGAAAAGCTTAGAGTTGTTCATGTATCAATCTCACTTTCTATTGGTCTCCATCATTGTGCAGTACAGTGGACCATCAAAACATGCTCTTGCATATGTTGAATGGATAAAAGAAGATAGTAGATTTTCAGATATACTGGTTCAGATATCTCCAGCATGCAATGGACATGCCTTCCCAAGACTAAAGCTGCGTTATAAGCCTTCACTAGTGCAGGCAAGAGTTTAACTTTGCTGCTTGTATGCCATTTTGTCATTGTGTAACTGTTTCCCTCTATTGACTACTTGACATTAATTAACTGATACTGTAAATGTGTTGCAATTTTTTAATTCTTGTTCTTAGAATGAACAATCAAAGACCTTTGGGCTAAAATAGGTGTATTATATGATTTCTTGTTATATTTTGATATATTGATTGCTTTTACATTCTTATTCAGTTGTGTTTTGAGCAAAACTTTGTCTTGGGAGCTTTAGCAAGAGTTTACTTTATAGTAATTCAATTTTGTTTCCTTGCTGTTTGATGTAATCATCTTAGGGCCAAGGGCAATGATCAATTCTTTGGCCCATTTGTATATCAAAATTATAGCATGTTGAAGACAATTTTTCTTACAATTTGAGTCCAACTTTGTAAATATTTTGAGACAATATGACTATGAGGCATGGACTAAAGTTTCTCTTTTCTTGGGTGATGATGACTGATGGCTTCATTGGACGTGGGCTCAAGGGTCATGGCCTTTTGAGAAGACTTTAATTTGCTGCAATTAAGCAAACATTTGCAAAGTACTTCCATTGAAAAATTTTGTTGGAAAAGATATATATTATATGTAATTTCCAATTAATATTCTTTAATTCTTTCCCTACTTGTATTGTTTAGTTTTTGTCTCTTTAAATTTGATATGTGTGAGTGTGTGTTTTCTTTTTAGTGTATAATTTTCTAAATATTCTCTCTTGTCAGCTGGAAGGAGGAATTTCACATCTACCTTTGTTGGACCCTTCAATGAGAGCAACACCTCTTGCGCCATCTGAATGGAGAAAAAGGCTAGAAGCAGCAAGAGAAATTGATGGGAGCCCAAATATTGGTTCAAATTATGTTCTATTGGATGTCAGAAATGGTACATATTAGGTCCAAACATGGATTATATGCTTTTTCTTTTCACCATTTTTTATGAATGTCTTGGATTTCAAATTAAACTTCCTTTATTGGACGCACAGTGACAAGTAGGTACAAATATGGAAGATAAAAATGCTTTATGCTACTGATATTTTTGTCTTGAATTGAATCTGTAAGCTGCATATGTGGTGCTCACATCATGCTAACTCTGAGATGTCAGGTGAAGTTACACTTGTGCTGAGAATTAGTGATTTGGTTTAAATAAAATATTTCAGAAGACTTAAAAGCTTATCTAATGCATAGTAGTCAAAGGCGCGACTAAGCTCTCTGGTGCGGCCTTGCGCCTTTAGGGTTTTTAGGCTAAATTTTGCGCCTTTAGCGCCCTAAGGTGTGCCTAGGCGGCTAAAAAGCCCAAGGCGAGATCTTTCGCCTTGAGTGCGCCTCTTGCCTTGACTACTATGATCTAAAGAGACTTTATATAGAAATAGTTATGTTGCTACCATAATTTGGACGTCTTACGACTCTTACCCTTTCATTCTTAAAATGTATAAACTACTTGCCATTCTCTCATTAAAACTAAGTGATTTACATTGCATGTATTAATTCTTGAAAATAATTGTAAACCAAAAAGCATTTAATGCCCATGATATGATGATTGGAGATGGTTTGCTTTAACCAGGTTATGAATGGGATATTGGTCATTTCATTGGGGCCCAGCGACCTGATACAGACTGCTTCAGAAGCACCTCGTGTGGGCTATCCCAAAAAGAGGTATTCCAAGTTAATGAAGTTAAAGCAGAAATAGATGATAATCTGAATTTCCAATTTGGTTCTTATATGCATTTCTTGTTGAGAGTGTTTATTCTTTAGTATAAACTGAACGGATCATCATTTACATAAAGTTTTTTTGTTTTTACTTTCTTTGTGTCGAACAATGATACTAAATATAATGCTCCGTCACACATATAGCTAATTAGGACAGTAGATTAATTAATAATTATGCTTTTAATATGATATTAATTAGTTACGATTTTGTTGGTTGTTTTCCTAAGGCCTTTGTAGTGATTAGTTTTTTTTTTTTTTTTTTTTAAATTTGCCTCATTTGGGCTTACAATAAATGGAAAGGAAAATCCCCAACCCACCCCGGATGTGACTCGAACCTGGGACCTCTAGAGTCCATAGTTTCCGTCTTAACCACTAGGCTAAGACCTCAGTCACAATTAGTTGTAATGTTGTCTGTTTAGGGGAGGGGGACCACTGTCCTTGTAAGTTGTTATTGCCTTTTTCTATATAAGGGGGTATGCTTTTTAAGTTGAAAATATCAATAAAAATACAATCAAATACGTATCTCACACAATATTCACTTCTTTTTCTACAATTTCCTCTACTTTTCAACCCTACCCTACTTCTCCCCCATTCCTCTCATTCTATTTCAACCAACTAAATCAGATCACCACACCTGACATAATCTGAGATGTTTCATATAAGTCTGCCTATTGTTGTATTTTTGTTCCACTAGCTTTCATCTTGCACATTATATCCCAAATTATTTGAGGGCAGAGCCTGAGCCCTATCTATGAATAAGAGGGTGTCTCACTTCCTTCATCAGTGGTCTCCCTTAGTAGAGCCTGAGCCCTATCTATGAATAAGAGGGTGTCTCACTTCCTTCATCAGTGGTCTCCCTTAGTTAGTCCTGAGTATTTTTCAATAATTATAGTCCTAGAATTGTGAATTGTCAAAGAATTGATTTTCTAATGCCAAACAGAATGATATGCTCTTCTCCTTGTGACTGGATTGTTTTTCTTGTTCATCCAATTTCAAATTTGTTGCAAAGTACCAATTTGGAACAGCTTGTAGGTTTTCTATGAACAAGTTAAATTTTTTGGAAGGGTTAGAACTTCTAGTGCACTGCTGAACCTAACTTTTGTTATCTGAAATCTGAATGATTTGCCATATGCTTCACTCTGTCAGTCTGTCTGAAGAACCATAACAGCTAGAAGCTGTCTTGACTGAAATATTTGAATACGCAAATATTAAGCTTACATTAATTGTTGTCATGCATATACTTCTTGTAACTTTGCTCCCGTGCTCCCGAAGAAAAGTAAAATGACTCCTTAATAGCTTAATCCAACAAGGACCCAAATATTTGAAAATTTGAATTAGTTCCTCAAAGTATGAAATAAACATATTTGACAAAGGTACAAATTTCTTGTTGGAAACAAAGTTGTGACTGGACTGGAAAAAATAATATATATGGGGTGTTAAGGATTCTTCAAGGACTAAGAATTACCGAATCACTAGTTCTACTCCAGTCTTTGTTCCATTCTCCTTGATTGCACTAGTTATGTAAGTTATGTGAAACCATATTAGTCATGGGATGATGTTGATGGGGAACCAGAATTATGTGACCTAAGCACTGAACAAATAATCAAAGAGAAGTAGCTACAAACAGAATGAGAAAATATTGTGTGGGTTAAATCAATCGGGGACTCTAATGTTCTTTAAATGTATGCAAGTTTTTTTTTCTAATTCAGTTTGTCACTGAAAAAATCCAGAGGTTATGGTTTTTGGTATTGTCCCAACTCCCAAGTCAGAGATTGAACTATCAGTTAATTTGTACTGAGTTCTGACATTCCAGTCCAACAAAGTTCCGTGTTATGATGTCCTACATGTATTCTGTTGAATTGAAGCTCATTCAGAGAGAACCTTAGATCTATGGAATTCTTTTTGAGAAATAGAAACTCAACAGCCGTCCTCCTTCAGACTGCATCACACAATCAATATATAACTACTTGTGACTGTCAAAGGGCTTTGGGACTTGCTTCCTGCCGAAAAAGCACACAATACAACAGAAATTTTCAACAATGACAAGCTCAAATCATAAACAAATAATAAACTGCACTAGGCTGTTTCTTGCAACCTTGAGAGTAACATATGTGTACTTGTTGAGGTTTTAGGGTACATAACACTCAAATGGCTTTTTTCATAAGCTATTTTGTATTTACGTTCAGGTCATTTCTTCGGATCCTTTAGCTAATGTGGATAAAGACAACACAAATATACTTATGTATTGCACTGGAGGCATTCGATGTGATGTATATTCTGCCATTCTCAGGTATTTATTGTTTTGTCGTATACTTTATCATTTTTCTTTTCTTTTAATTACAGATCATAAATCTTGCCTGTGGTAATTTGACATGATGAACCTGCATTGGGCTTCCAATGGAACCTAGTCTGCTCAATTATTTAAATTAAGGCCAACATCTGATTTAGTCACCAAAATCCAGAGTTAGAGATAACTTGATACAATTCTTAAATTTTTGAATTGCAGATGTTCCTTTCTAGATTTTCTTTTTGATGTGACAATTACTTTGGTACATAGAGTACGATCATGATCTTTCATTATTAGGAAGCCATTCATAGAGTTTGATTTCAATTCTGTTCTTTTATTACATAGGAAGCCATTGACTTTTTGTTAAAAATTGACTAATAATCTTTCTAGTTTAGTGAGTAGGATTAGTTTCTTTAGTTTTATACTATCTTTGTGAAAGACTTAGAGATTAAATTGTGCTGTAATTCTTTTATATTTCATTCAATACAAATACACATATATACACCTACAGTAGACACTTGACCCATAATTTACTTATACTCAACCATACCATACACTGTTGCCATAGCTGCTTACTGTAGCAATGACTGCTACTTGCTAACACTCCCCCTCAAGCTGGAGCATATATGCTTAAGCTTGAAACGAACACAATGCAACTTGTTACAACAACATATAACAAAAACAAAATACATTTACTCAAACTTATAACATTGAATATGGTTGATGAAGGAGGTGACACTTTGGGAAGCCAAATGGAACAGACGCCAAACAAACCACCGATCTACTGCAGAAATTGGATCCCATAACTAAGATCCTCAAATGCTGCACTTCTGGGCAGTTTTCAAATGGCAAACCAAACGGGAACTCTCATCCCAACCATTGCCACAAATCACTACATAGACGTGTTCTTCGAGGTGTCCATATTCCGTAAGCTCAACCTCATAATACCAAATGACCAACTTAACTTAAACAATTCTGAAATGACCCGTAAACTTTAAACCCAACTTTTTACATAATAACCCAATGTAAATGTAAAAACAACTCAATATTAATCCCAACAACCAAAGAAAGTACTACTAAAACAAACACAAACATAATCGGAAAAAAAGAAAGTTAATGCTGGAGCATCGCCGGAAAATGAGAACTTCGCCATAAAACGAGCATGGTCATTAAACCCTCTCAGATACCATGTGAGAGACTTAGAGACTACATTGTGTAGCAATACTTTGATATTTCATTCAATACAAATACACATATATATATATACTCCTACACTAGACACTTGACACATACCTTACTTATACTCAACCATACCATACACAGTTGCTATTGCATCTTACTGTAGCAATGACTGCCACTTTCTAACAATCTTAATGACAAGGAGTTTGTCAAATTTGTTGAAGTGTTGTGGCCGGAAGTCTGATTAAGTTATGGAACAATTGGTGACTGAAACTCCAATATGTACCATTTATGTGATTAGATTTTTTCCCTTTGATTTCTATGCTCGCTAGGCAATTGAGGTTCACTAAGGAAAACCTCACACTCCTCATGTCTTCTTGAAAAAGAATTGATATGTTTTTCTTGCACTTTCTTTTCCTTAAATACGCATTACAAATATTACTCAACAAACAAAGATAACAATGAAAAACTACTATTGGGTTATACCTAGCGGTGTTAACGAGCCGAACCAAGATCGAACAGACCTCGGCTCAGCTCACCTTGTGAACCAAAATGGTCGGGCTCGGCTTGAAGCTCGTCGAGCTTAGAAAACTTTAGCTTGGCTCGGGCTCGTGAAAAGCCGGCTCGAGTTTGTGAGCCTAAACGAGCTTTCTGTATATGTCTTTTGCAACGAAAAACAAAAGTGTTGCCCCTAAGTATTTCAACTTTGATGATTAAAACTGATTCATAACAACACTAGTTTTAAAAAAATTGCATTAGTAACACTATATTTTGCTACACTTTTTCAAAAAAGTATTCGAAAATACATTTCTTATACGAATTATTATTACTCACCAAATATATAAAATTTGTTTTTCACTAATTTATTAAGTAGGATAATTATACAAACATGTTTGCGAGTTTTCGAGCCGAACCTAAGAAGGCTTTTGCCGAGTTGAATCTCGAACTGTATGCGAGCCACTGGGTTTGTTAACACTCCTAGTCATACTTATTATCAACTTAAGCTTGTTAAATGGTTTCATAACCTGGTTATACCTGGTAGCACCATTTGTTAACTAAATTGATCAACCACATATGCTATTTGGGTGGCTTGACCCTCTTAATATATGTGGCTTGCCTTGGAGCAGTGGTAGAGTTGTCTCTGTGTGACCAATAGGTCATGAGTTCGAGACGTGTTATCAGTCCATGAATTCGAGCCATGTAATCAGTCATTAACATGTGCATCATGGCAAGCTGCCTAAATTTACCTCTAGGGTACAACCCTTCCCTGGATCTTGTGTGAATGCGGGATGACAGAGTTGCCCTTTTTATGTGGTCGATGAAACTTCAGAAGGTGTAACTGATATAAATCAGAGTTTGTTTAAG
Organism: Euphorbia schlechtendalii; assembly: GCA_949673415.1. Lineage (NCBI taxonomy): Eukaryota > Viridiplantae > Streptophyta > Magnoliopsida > Malpighiales > Euphorbiaceae > Euphorbia > Euphorbia schlechtendalii. The sequence goes on from CATIWQ010721574.1 coordinate 10,313, forward strand.
CACTTCACCACTTGGTGTTCTGTTTTGAACTCTTAAAGCTTACATATTAGTTTCTCTTTGTTTATTTTATTTTCCTGTTCATTCTTTTAATTTCAAGCTGTTAAATTCTGCTTGGCAGAGAAGAGGGTTTTCAGAATTTGTACACCTTGGCAGGAGGTGTTTCACATTATCTCAATACAGAAGGCCCCAACGAATGGGTTGGAAATTTGTTTGTGTTTGATGATCGTCTCTCTCTTCCGCCTTCAGATTTCAATCCTGACTCTGCAAAATTAATGAGTAAAACTCACCAGATGTCCAAGAAATATTCATTTGCTAATTGTTACATGTGTGGGTCAGAAGTCCATGAGTTGAGACATCGAAACTGTGCAAATCTGGATTGCAACTTGCTTTTTCTGTAAGTTTTTTTCTTGTATCTTATATATTATGGAATTCTTTTCTTTTTATTTGAATTGGCCCTCATGCATTTCTTATTTTAGGTTGAAACAAGAAATTCTTGCTCAATTCAAAATACGAGACTTAGCTTTAGCGTTTAAAGTTTCAGCTATAATAAGCAATTATTATATTCTTGGCAATTCTGTGTTACTTTCGTATTTTTTTCGTTTTTGTTTTATCGAATTTACATATAATAAAATTCTAGCATCTAAACAGTCGTATTTTTTAATCAAGGTACTGAGCTAGTCAAAATTGACTTTTCAATAGATGAATAAAATTGACTAGAACAGAGAACAGCTTGTGAGTATAATCAAGAAAATTTGTATTGATGATACAGTTGAAAAGTAAGATTGATTAATCTCTTAGAAAGTTTAATGAAGGTTTTTGGAGTTTGAGCTCTGCTAGATTTTTGACAGGGACCAGTCAATCTCAAATTCTTTTGTATGCCTTTAGGCAGCCTTGTGCTCCAAATAATAAAGGTGGCCAAGTTCACGTTAATTTCTGAGTTATATGATCAATTAGGAATACCCCCATCTAAGCATAACTAACATCAGCTGGCAGTACTAGACCCTTAGAACTCTAGGTCCGTTATCTTTATGAACCAAAGCCTCCTGGTTCTTTAGTTTTCTATCTGCTTGGACTGGTTATAAAATCAAACAATTAATAACTTCAAATGTACGTTTTCGCTAGACATGCCTATCCAAGGTCTATCTCTTGTATTTAAAACCCATATGTTGGTAAGCTATGGTTTGATGCAAACAATTTGAAATGCTTGGATATTTTCTTCGCATTTGAATTCTGAACAATAATCAAACTGCTGTGAGAGCTCTTAAGGCTCTATCTTTATGCTTATACTTGATAAAAGTTGTAATCGACTGGAAATGGTGGATCTAAATTTTCAGATGCTGTCAAGACTGTCTGAAGGGTTTCAGCGGGTGTTGCTGTCTGGAGTGTACAAGTGCTCCTCGACTCAGGCCTCTTCTGCCAGCAAATCAAAGATACAACAGATGGCACAATTATAGAGAAATTGAAGTGCAAACAAACAGTTGAACTTGATTATCAACACTTGAAATAGGTAACTGTTGATTTTTTTATCATAAGTATGATACTATTTTCTCGTAATGTGCATTTTTTTTATAGACAATTATGCCAATATTGACAAATCATTTCAAGTTCTATAAAGTGGTCAGCATATAGTTTCCTATGCGTTTTCATACTTTCATGCTTGAGTTCCCATAAATCTGCTATAACAACTCTTATCTTTGTTATTGCAGTAACTTTTCTGGTGTTAAATAGAGTAAAACTCTTATTATTCAGGTAGATTAGTGTTGCTCTTACAAGGTTTAAAACTAGTACACTGTTTCTTATGTTGAAGCTAAAAAAATAGCTTTGTGGCTCATCTGCTTTTACAAATATGCTCTTTGTAAAGAGTAACAATCAACAATATGTTTATCCAACCTTCCTCCTTGTTTCAACTTGTTTTAAACTTTCCACGAACAAAATAATTTTTAAAAAAACTTTTATGGGCCACTTCGTCTCACTGTAACATCTTAATTGTACTATCTAAAATTTTAGGCTTTTCTGTTTTATAATCTCTATTTTCTATTCAAGTGTCAAGTAAATACATCTGCTACGATTTGACAAAACAATGTTTTTTTGCAGTCTTTTTGGTTCATAAATCCAACACTCTAAACGTCATCATAAACTTAAATTTATTGGAAAGCATGGACAAGGTAGTAAAATTTTAAAACTCAAATAACCTCTAATCTTGTGATCATTATACTTTGTGATATCTGTTGCATGTATTTAAATCTTATACCAATAGTCATCCATTTTAGATGGTGCTTTCCTTGATATTACTAGATCTCGTGTTTTCATCGCTAATAATATAAAATGCTTTCTTTGCAACTTTGGAGTCTATATATGCTGTATAATCTTTGAGTGCTGTTCCAATTCCCAGTTATTTATTGTGTCCGGTTTTAAAAGATTCTCGAGAAATAAACAAATGATAAAGTTTCCATTTTCAACATTTGATTAGCATACATAGGGTGTGTTTGGAAGCATTCTTTCCTTCAAAGAGAAGGTTTCCAAACACACCCATAATGATCTAGCTGATCACTGGCGCTAGTTAATTGTTCTCATTATATCCTAGTAAATATAGTGATATGTTTTCTTAACATTGAATACTTCCTGCCAAATTTTTTCTTCTTCCAGCCCATTTGAGTCTTTGACAAGTTATGTTCTGCAAAGGTGGAGAACTTTGTCTCGGAGGTAGGCCATTTCCTTGACAATATAAGATAAATATTTTAAATGCGTATTTCGGCTAAATCCTTTTGATTTTGATAATATACTTCTGAACAACCTACTCTAAACTAGAACGCATATTCTCAAAATTTAATTATAGGTTGCATAGAGATTACTGGCAGGAAGTTTTAGAACTTCCCTTGCTAGGAGATCGGCATCTGTTGTGCAAACCAATTAATTTTTGTTTACTTTGTTGGAACTCAGAAAGGATGGTGTTGTTTTAATGCTGTTTTGCATAAACTAATTAGAGTTTTAAAGTTGTAGATTTTACATGGTTTTTTTACTAATGTTGAATTTTGTTAAGTTTTTTAATTTATAACACCGTCTCAAAAGGCAATTCAGATGTGTAAACTGTAATAGACTAGTCCAACAATGCAACAATACAGTTCGAATTGAATTTGTCTTTTTCTCTTTCAATTTAGTTCTATAGATTACTTCATTTAGAGAAAAATAACTGCGTACTATCTGCAATAGGAGCAAAATTTTGCAGCAATGGAACTACAAAGCATCCTTAGGAAATTACATATTCTGCTAAGAAGACTGTCTCCCTACTTGTTATTTCTGATTGATAGAGAAACATGTACATATTATTCTACCAATCACAAACATTATGTTTCCATTATGGTAGATTCTCATGCATAGTAGCACAGAAATTCTTAGACACTAACTTTTCTGTGTTTCATTTCAGTTTTCGCTATATTTGGTGTTAAGTATGCGTCGCACTACATAGTTTGTAATGCATTCAGTTTCCATGCATATCATCTAATTTGTTTAATTATGTCTTTAAACTTTATGTGTTCGTGCTATTAAGCCCTCGACTTTATTTATAAACTAGAATTGAAATTCTTTTTGCTCCGTGTTATATATTCACAAATGGTTCTCTCACCTGCAAACTATTGGACTTTCACGTTTGTCCTCAGTAATATCATATTTGAAGCACTGTTTTGAAAATCTCTGCTTAGATTGTGCTTAGGTGCTATTTTGAGATTCGTAATCCTATGCTATGTTCTCCTTAGGGCTTTGCTAGGGGGTTGACCAATATTTATTGCCACATGGGTTGTTTTATAAGTGTTGCTTCAACGCATTTTTCAAGATACTCGTATTTCAAATAATGATGGTAGAACTTTTTTAACTTACAAAAATTGGATAAGTTTGTAAAACTATCGTACATTGGTGTCCTTACTGATAAAAGTCTTGTTTTGAGTCTCAGATCGAGAAATAATGTCCTTCAAGTCAAAAAAAAAAAAATAAAAATAAAGGTCTCCTGATACTTTAGATTAAAGATAGACATTTAAATATTTTGTATTTTTAATGAAATTGAATTGACTAGAAATATCTTCAATGTGTATTATTATTTTTTATAATATATTTTTCATACTATTATTCGAATTTTAATTGAATTGATAGTAAAAATTATACGGATTATGCTTACATTAAATATAAAAAAAATCATCACTTCACATTGGATGTGATTTGAATCATAGACTTCCGAAAATTGCAAGTTCGGTTTTGACTAATAGGCTAATGCATTAGTTACAACTGAATTTATAATTTTAATATACTTTTAAACTAAAAAAATACAAATCTTCCAAGGCCTCCTAGAATCTGGACCTTAGAGGCTTCCTACGGCTTCACTAGCATCCAACAATTTTTAAAACATTGATTTGAGATTTGAACCAGTAGCACCTTATACTATTTGACTATGTGCTAGCATCTTGTATAAAAATTACCAAATTACACCAACTAAGGACATGTTTGGTACTATTTTTCAAGTTATTCTAATAAGTTGCTTTCACAAACTTTTTATAGAATTATATATTTTGGCTTTGGATATCACATTTTGATCATTTATATTATACAATTAAGAACTGTGTGGCTTGTTTTTTCAAAAATCATCTTGACTACTTCTAGGAAAAGTTTGAAAATTGAACTTTTTAGAAAAATAATTTGAGAAAGCATAACCAAATTGATCCCAAGTATACAACTTGAATTGGTTTTATAAAAAAAATGGAACTAACATTATTAACTATTTCAACTTGTCTAGTTTCTTTTACTTCCCTTTTAATTTTGAAAATGTTCTCGTACCTTCTAACTTTCTAAAAGTGTACTAGTTTGTCACTCTGAAAGTGGTATATGATTGGTTTAATTTTTCACATGTCATTCCTCTTATCTGATGCGAAGTTTACATGTGATATTTAAGAGACAAATTGGTGTACTTTTGCCAGCTAACTAGGTTAGTATGAATAAGTTAAAATTCAGGGGATTTGTACGCTAAATGAAATAGTTAGAAAACTGGCGTGGTTTTTTAAATGTGGTATATTAAGTGGTTGATTGATATATCACAAAATGTATATTTGTATAGCCGAGGAGTGAAAGGGCTCGGGATAGAACAAGAGAAGAGAGAAGAAAAAAAAAATTCCTTCACTGGAAACCATTGTTGTACGGTTTTGGGAACTATTTGAATTCAGTAATACTATATTGACACCAGTTATTTGACACCCACTGATACTATTCAATCTCCACCAGTTATCTTGTTTTCATCTTATGGTGGAGATCTAACTACCCAAAGATGAATGGTGGAGATTGTGAAGTGTAAATGGATGTCAAATAAGCTGATGTCGGTATAGAATTGCTGATTCGAATTTCAAAAATTTCACGGAGCTCTTTCTTAAACTTTTGGGTATACTTCGAAAAGTGAATTTATTGTATTGTAAGATGAATTTTATGAATTTTTTTTGGTAAAAACAGATAGTTGTTTTAAAATTTTTGCAAACAAAAAGTAAAATTCATTATAAATAATAGGGTAAATTTTAAAAACATATCTTGTGTATAAGTGATTTGCAAAAAAGATTTTTATGAAATTTTTGCGAAAAGATGCTTGTGATTTCAAAAAATTGTAAATAAAAGAAAAAAATCATTAAAAATAGTAATGTTCCAGAAAGTATTTCAATAAATTTAACGTTCTTATAACTTGATCATATTATTTAAGAATTATTCATCAAAATTTTAGTAATTTTCGAAAATTATTCAATTCATTATGATTTTTTTAAAAGTTACAATCATATTTTAATTATAAAAAAATATGTGTACTTCTTGAAAAATTCCAAAATTTATTACTGAAATGTATTGTATATTTATTAACCATGTAATAAAATTTCAGCTCAAAATAGGCAAGATTATTCTTTTTTATAATGTAATTTTAAATTGAAAAATCATGTTTTTGTTATTTTTTGAAACCACAATTATTCTTTTGTATAAAGAATTTCACATTGATCATTTACAAAATAGTCAAACTATAAAATATTTTTTTGAAGTTTACCCTAAATAATAATGTCACATAAGGTATTTTAATAAATTCAACATTTCTATAATTTAACCATATTATTTAAAAATTATACATCAACATTTGAGTGATTTTCATAGATTTTTCATTTTGTAATGATTTTTTAAAGTTTTCTTCACATTTTAATTAAAAAATATTTTTGGTTCTCAAAACATTACAAAATTTAACATTAAGATGTATTATAATTAATGAACTAATATGTAAATTTTCAGTTCAAAATGGATAAAATTACTCTTCTTAATGACGTAATATCAAACTGGGGACTTAATTTATTTTCCTTTTTCATGTTAACTTTTGAAACGACAAGCACTATTTTATATAAAAAATCATAACAAATTTTTTAACAAAATAATCAAATCAATAGCATGTTTTCAAATTTGTCGTTGAACAAAAGGAGAGCACAATTAAAATCAATTTTCATGGATTCCCTATATGCTTTCTCATCAATTTATTCAAATATTTTAGACAAACTATCATTTTGTTTCCAATGTAATATAGCCTCGAACTTATTTTTTTGCATGGATTGTAGTGTATATAACTTATGTAGCATAAATTTTTGCAGGTATGTAATATAGTAGTTTTTAGCATCACTCACGTATAGAATGATAAAGAAAATTAAAATTACTTATTTGGTTTCATAATCATTTAGATGATATATTTTTTTCATGATATCAAAATTCACGAAACAACATCGAAATTGTAGTTTTTCTAAACTATCGATTTGGTGGTTTCTAATAAGGGTGTTATCGAGCTAAACCGAGTCTAAACAGGCCAAGGCTAGCCTCAGTTCGTGAATGAAAATGGGTTGGTTTAAAGCTCATTGATCTTAAAATGTTTTAACTCGGCTCGAGCTCGCGAGTTTGTGACTTTAAACAAGCCTCGTTTAATCTAAATTCATGACTATTTTTTTCCGAAATAAAAATTCAAATATATAATTTTAAAAAATAAATAAAGTATGAATAAAAAACATGTATAGATAAAACATTTGATTACATGAAACCGATAAATTGAATCAACGACAAAATAATCTAATCCTAGGAGATTGGAAAGAGGATTTATTTTGGATTATCTCCCTATTCATCATTTTACAAATAATAATGACACATGAGTAATTATTACTCATCAATACATAACTTGTTTTACATTGTTTAGTTTGCGAGATTTCGATCCTAACTTTAGAAAGTTAGACTTGATTTATCAATATCTCGAACCGATTTCAAACTTGAGTTGAGCTCTATTGGTTTAACTCTAATCAAATTTCAAACTGTTTGCGAGTCACAGATTTGTTAAACCTCCTTATTTTTTATGACACTTAATATACCATACTTAAATTATTAAAAGATACCATCAAATGCATCATTACCTCCTCAACTTGACTCAAATACTTGGATACCATCCCAAACTTATAAAAGGTTCAATTAACCTCTTCAACTTGACGAAAATGAACTGTTAAACCCTTTTCTATTGACGTGAAGGATTATGTGGCAAGATGGAAAAGTCAAGTAAGTAAGAGTCTTTTAAAAAAGAAGAAGAATAATAATAATAATTATCGACGGTGATTTTAATGCTCGTTCAACAATTCCGGTCTGCAACTTGACCGGAATTGTTTGCAACGACGATTAACACCTTGCAAATCCAGTCCGCAGCTTCATCGGAATCATTTGCAACGACAATTTCCTCCATGGTTTCATCTCAAATCGCAGAAACTTAAAGGAATTGGATTTGGGGAAAACTGGTTTTCTTGAAAACTTGTAGAAGGTTGAATTTTGGTGCTGAATATGACATTTGGGTAGGGAATCTACTCTCTGGATAATAACGAATAGGAGGTGGGCATTATGTACCGCGCCATATGCATTTACAGGTTTCTTGGTGGAACACAACTAAAAGATTGCAAATCCACTGACTTCTTAAATTTCCTTCCCGTTGATTTTCATTTAATGTTTTTTTTTGTCAATTTTTTGGAAGCACAAACTGGTATTCTAAGAGGAATTGCAGAGACAGGGTAGATTGAAGGTTGGGTTTCTGGAGAAGATGATATATTTTTTTTTGTAAGATAAAACATATTTGGACTTAATTGAAATTATGCCAAGTATTTTTTGAATTATTAAATTATGTGGCATGTCACGTTTTCATTGGTTAGATTTTTCAAAATTGTACACGTGATGATGTGTTATACTCTCTGAAACGTGCCTTGTTTAGTTAGATTTAATGGGTAAACTAATTTACTTTTAACGTATTAAGAAGATTATCTGGACTTTATAAGTTTGAGATAACATTGGTTCAAATTAGCAAGGTAATAATAATGTACTTGACTTAAAAAATACTACTCCCTCCGTCTACTAAATATTGTCGTTTTATTTAATTTACGGTTTCTAAGATAACAATTAATCGAATGAGGTGATTTATTAATATAACATTTCATAAATGTCATACTCTATTTTCAAGACTTCATTAGTAATGTTTAAATATTAATTTCTATAATTTTCTCATCTTGTTATTGTAGATTAAATTATAGTTATCTTGAAAGTTAAATAAATTAATATAGGTAAGAATAGAAAATTTACAAAAATAATACATTGAAATTATAAAACGAGAATTAAAAAAACATCAAAATCTGTTTGAAACAATATTATTTAGTAGTATACACCATGCGTCAATAAACCCTTCTTTGGATTCGCATGGGACCAGGCAGGTGATATGTCTAATTTTGCTACTTGCTAGTTTTTAATTGGCTAATCCATATGTATACGTTGGACCCAATTCCCTATATGTTTTGCTTTAACAAAGATATGCAATTATCACTAGGACAGTAGGATGTAGCTTCATGTGTTATGTTTCCTCGCTCCACAAATTCGACTCTCTTTCTGCAACTTTCTTCGTATAAATAAAATTTTTGATAAAGGGGAAAATTAATAAATATACTAACATGTATTTTTACACAGTGATAGGATGAAATTGGGGTTGATAATCTTAAATTTACAATAAGTGACTTTAGAAAAATAATTAAATAAATATAAACAAATTACAGTAAAAATATAAGTCCACATGACTGATATGTTTTTATATCACTTTGAAACGAAGATAATATAGACTTAACATTTAAATTAATAGTCAATTAACTTCATTAATTACCAAGTAATATTCTAATTTGAATTAATATTAATTATAAAGTGTTTCTTTAATCAGTTATTTTTAACTTTTATATTCTTTGAACTAACATTTCGAAATATTGACATGGAATAATTGTAATTATACGTTAATTTATATAATATTTTTAATTATTTTTAACGGGAAATCGAGGAATCCTCGACATGGAATGAGAATTCCCCGATTAGGAGATATGACAAAATTTAACTAGATAATGAAATGAGGATGAAAGAATTTTTTCCTAACCTTTAATGAAAATGAAGATGGGGAATATATTTCCACCACAATAATCATCACCTTTTCGGATTTTATATTAGAAGTCCGGTAAGTTGAATTCCTTACTCTCGCTAAATGACACGTGTCTCAATTTTCGGTTAATGAGATAACTTGAGAGCAAAGTATTCAAAATAATGACTCAGTATGATGTCCCCCACATTCAAAATTGGAGCAGTCGGAAGCAACTCACTTGCTAAACGATGCATGGAAATTAATAGTATAATAGTAATTTTTTTTGTAAAAAAAATGATATTTTAACAATTTTATTAATTTCACGATTTGAACTTTGGACGTGCAATCTCATCTTCTTAAATTTATCAAAATGATGATAGTTAGAACAAAGTTTAATATATACGCGTGTACTATATTTGATTTTTCTTTTGACCTAAGCAGACTCTAATTATCCGTTGAGGATGAAGTAACTTACAGAGGAAGTTGATTAATATTAATAGTAACAAATAAAAAGGAAGAGACAACACCACGTCAGCATTCCACGCATTTAATAGTGGAGAAGGTAAGGCAGGGATAGAGTTGTCATTTTCGAACACCTTCCACTCTCTTATAAGAAGAGAGTGGTTTTCTTTGTTGACATATTCATCTTTTACAGAGCTCTCTGGGTAGGGCTGATAGAGTTGCCGGGTACGGTTTCAGTCTCTGTATCGTCTTTTTACCTTTCCTCCGTACTATCGCCGGTTCTTCGTTTAGCTCTGTTTTCAGGTTAGTCGCCGTTGTTTTTGCTACTTTTGCTTCGCTAATCGTGTTTTCTGACCATCGTTGGTTTTGAGGTTTTGCTTTTTTTTTTTTTTTTTGTTTCTTGCTTTCTCTGTTTGGAATTTGGATCTGTGGTCAATTTAGTTAGGTCTTTCTTTCTTCAGATCTATTTGTTTTTTGTGATTATTTGCTCTCACGGCTTTCTTATCTTAATTTCTGGTTGTGAAACTTCATTTCTCTGCCTAGATCTCTTGATCTTCTTCGCTATTAAGTAGCATTGAGTTTTTAGTGGTTTTGTTGTTTTTAGTGTTTTTGTCTGTACGATGTTGCAAATATGAGTTTCTGGTGATTTGATTGTAAGGGCGTATTCATGTAATGCTCTTTTAGATTGCTTTTTCTTTATGAATTTTTAATTTTCTGTGGAGTTTTGTTTTTGTGATGTCTGATAATTTGTTATCACTGGTTTTGGACATCGATTGCTTTGCTCTTTGTGCTAGTATTTTTATGGCATTTGTTTGACATACTACTACTAGAAGCACGATGTCTGATAATTTGTTTTTTTGTGATGTCTGATCATTTGTTATCACTGGTTTTGGACATCGATTACGTTGTTCTTTGTGCTAGTATTTTTATGGCTTTTGTTTGACATACCACTACTAGAAGCACAATGTCTGACATTTAGTTGCTTCAGTGGTTAAAATTTTGGTACGATGTATCTTGTAATTTACTTGATAGTGATCCCGCATTCTAGTTGTGAATGTAGTAGTGTAGTTGGCATGCTGGTCTTAGGTTAGGCCAAGAGTTTATGGGTTCTTGTATGGACCTGATTTTCATTGTTCTTTTCTTGTTTGTTATTTTTGCAATCCATGCTTTCCTGCTATTTGGAAATAACATCTACTATTTTGCTATTAATTGATTGAACTGGATGGAATAGAACCATAATCTGACCTGCACGTGTTTTTTCTGATGTAGTTATGGTGAGAAAGAAGAGAAATGAACATGCTCCAAGTGGGGGTGAGAGCTCTGCTCCCCAAGAAGTTGCTGGAGGTAATGGCAGGGGATCTCAGCGACCACCTGAGAGTAATCCTCCACCTCATCAGGCAGGAGCCCATCAAGGTGGCCCTCCATCTCATCAAGGGGGAGCCCATCAAGGTGGCCCTCCACCTCATCAGAGAGGAGGGCAGCGAGGAGGCCCTCAACTACACCACGGAGGAGCATACCAAGGTGGGCCTCCACTTCATCAGGGAGGAGCACACCAAGGAGGCAGGGCATGGGGCCCCCAGTCCCAGCAAGAAGGTCGTGGAGGTGGTCATGGTGGACGTGGCCGAGGTGGGATGCCTCAGCAGCAACAACAGTATGGTGGGCCCCATGATCATCAAGGTAGGGGAAGAGGTGGTCCGCCTCAACAAGGAGGCCGTGGAGGCTATAGTGGTGGTCAAGGCATGAATCCCAGTGGAGTTCCGCCTTCTGGTCCATCCTCACCACCACTCCCCGAGCTGCACCAAGCTACCCTGGCAACTCATCAACCTGGGGTGACCCCTCAGATGATACCATCTTCTCATCCTCCTGAGACAACACATGCAGCATCTCAGCAGATGAATGAACCATCTGTCACACAAGAAGGTTCTTCGAGCCAGGCTATTCAGACAATGCCTCCTCCATCAAGTAAATCAATGAGGTTTCCGTCTCGCCCTGGCAGTGGTAAATCTGGTGCAAGATGTGTAGTTAAAGCTAACCACTTTTTTGCTCAATTGCCGGACAAGGATCTGCATCAGTATGATGTAAGTTTGATCATCTTTTGTGTTGTTGTGTAATTTGCCCACTCAATGCATTGGATTTAATATTATCGTTGATTCCAATAGGTCACTATCACACCTGAAGTCACATCACGGGGTGTCAACCGGGCTGTGATGAATCAACTGGTTACTTTGTACAGAGAATCACACCTTGGTAAGCGCCTTCCTGCTTACGATGGCAGGAAGAGCCTGTACACTGCTGGGCCACTTCCATTTTTGTCCAAGGAATTTAAAATCACTATGACTGATGAAGATGATGGATCAGGCGGACAGAGGTTTATGCCTTTTGCTTTCTGCAGTTGCTGTAGACCTTCACATCATAGCATCATCTATTAATTAGTTGGTTTTCTTGGTGCAGGAGGGAAAGAGAATTCAGGGTGGTGATCAAATTAGCAGCTCGGGCTGACCTACATCATTTAGGGCTCTTTTTACAAGGGAGGCAAGCAGATGCGCCACAAGAAGCTCTTCAAGTTCTAGACATTGTTCTACGGGAATTGCCTACTTCACGGTGCTCCTCGCTTTGTTTTTTTTTCAATTGAAATCATACTTTTCATTGTGCAAGGATACTGACCTGCGCGAGCTGTAGGTACTCCCCTGTGGGTCGATCTTTCTATTCTCCTGATCTAGGAAGAAGGCAGTCCCTTGGTGAGGGTTTGGAGAGCTGGCGTGGTTTTTACCAAAGTATACGCCCGACACAGATGGGATTGTCACTAAATATTGGTATGTAGCATTCTTTCAGCTATTTTATTAGTGCAATATATTGCTGACAACACATGACAGATTGTACTTTGCATTTATCTGAATTGTAGTACCTTTTCCTTTTTTGAATATGAATATTTGTTTTTATATTGGGGTGCAGATATGTCTTCTACTGCTTTCATAGAGCCACTTCCTGTCATTGAATTTGTTAACCAACTTTTAAACCGTGATGTTTCTGCTCGACCACTGTCTGATTCTGACCGTGTGAAGGTATAAGCAAATTATATATTGTTACTGCTGTTGTGCTTTTTTTTTTCCTCATATTCTTTTCTACTTAGTCTATCTGTCTGAAAAATGAGGTTTTTAGATACATGAACATATGATTTTCTGTAGAATTTTAATTGCTATGGTGAAGCCAATGGATGCTTGTATAGGTTTGCAAGATAATGGTTGTTGTTGTTTGTGTTGCAATAGATAAAGAAGGCTTTAAGGGGAATCAAGGTTGAAGTTACACACCGTGGAAATATGCGCAGAAAGTACCGTATAGCAGGTTTAACATCTCAAGCAACACGAGAGTTGACGTGAGCGTCATTTAGCCTCTTTTTGAATGTTCTTCAATTATGTCTGGATACACCCGGGTTCTTATTTGTTTCATTTGCTCTATATTAGTTTTCCAGTTGATGAAAGAGGAACCGTGAAGTCTGTTGTTGAGTACTTCCGCGAAACCTATGGCTTTTCAATTCAGCATACCCAATGGCCATGTCTTCAAGTGGGAAACCAACAGAGACCCAATTATTTGCCAATGGAGGTAAAACATCTTGCCTCGTCCTTCCCTTACTGTTTCAAACGCGTTTGCTTATTAGATATTGATACAAAACAGGTGTGCAAAATTGTCGAGGGTCAGAGGTACTCTAAGAGACTCAATGAGAGGCAAATAACTGCTTTGCTAAAGGTGACTTGTCAGCGTCCTCAGGAAAGGGAGCGTGATATCATGCAGGTGTGTTCTGTTATTAGACCATGAGTAATTTGATACTCATTTTGATTAATCAGTAGTTCTTCTGTTTCTGGTTTGTGTTTAAGATGCTTTTATTGCTTTCTTAAGTCTAATGACATCCTTTTCCTCTCACACAATTGAACTTTGTTATCTTAAATGTGTGAGGCAAGGCTCTCCTGTCCAAAGCATTATTCTATGAGCATGTCATATGCATTGCATCTCTGTTGCAACCTGTATGTGCTTCATGATTACATGGTTTTGCTTACTTAAATTTGTGGAAATGACCTTGATAATAGTGCTTCATTTGATATTATTACTTCAGCTCAAGAATTTGGTAACTTAAAAAACTAGTTGAACTTTTCTTCCTAGTGTTAATTAAAATTGTCCATATCATGACATTAGATGGTAGATGTGTAGGGTATATTGAAGAAATGCTTCAGAAAATGAATATTTATGATTCTTGCAGAAATATTTCTTTTTTTTCTGCCCGTCATAAGTGAAATTTCTAGCAGTAGATTGGAACATGATATATGAGCCTGTCACTCCTAGTTGACTTTCTTAATATAATGACGAACTTGTGGCTGTCAGTGTTTTGTTCGTTGGTCTCTGAAGTTATATATGCTCATTACTTGTGAACATGGTTATGGCTGGTTTTTAGCTTTGCGTCTTAATGAACTTATTGTTACTTTGTAGACTGTTCGTCATAATGCATACCACAATGATCCCTATGCGAAGGAATTTGGTATTAAGATTAGTGAGAAGCTTGCTTCAGTTGAAGCTCGCATTTTGCCACCTCCATGGGTAAGTCCATTTTTGCTTCATATTTTTTATGCTATGCTATGCATTAAGCTAAGGTATTCAATATTTGGTTGCTCTGTTACTGTTTGTGCAGCTCAAATACCATGACACAGGTAGGGAGAAGGACTGTCTTCCTCAAGTTGGACAATGGAATATGATGAATAAGGTATTTCCTTTTTTATCTTAATTCAGTCGCCCTTTTCCTTGGCAGCGTATTTCCTTTGCACAAGGCCCACTTGTATGTGTTTATATTATTACATATTAACCATTTTGATCTTAATTTATATTATATTGCCGCAGAAAATGGTTAATGGAGGAACGGTGAACAATTGGATCTGCATAAACTTTTCTCGGAATGTGCAAGACAGTGTGGCTCGTGGATTTTGCTACGAGCTTGCTCAAATGTGTCATATTTCTGGAATGGTATACTATTTGTTCTGTTTCTAATGAAATTGTTTGTTTGGTCGATATCGCTGTATATGTTTTGCTTTGCGTTCTGAAGTCTTTTTGACTGGTGTTTTTCAAGGCATTTAATCCTGAACCAGTCCTACCTCCAGTTAGTTCTCGGCCTGAGCAGGTGGAAAAAGTCTTGAAAACACGATTCCATGATGCCATCACAAAACTTCAACCGCAAAGGAAAGAACTTGACCTGCTTATTGTAATTCTTCCTGATAACAATGGGTCTCTTTACGGTATGAGATTTAACACAATTTGTCTTGCATTCCCTCATTTTCCCAGAAGTCTCTAATTTCTAAATATGTTCTATACAGGTGATCTGAAGCGAATTTGTGAGACAGAGCTTGGAGTTGTTTCCCAATGCTGTTTGACAAAGCATGTATTCAAAATGAGCAAGCAGTATCTGGCAAATGTGGCTTTAAAAATCAATGTGAAGGTTGGGGGAAGAAATACTGTACTTGTTGATGCACTGACAAGGCGCATTCCTTTAGTTAGTGACCGCCCTACTATTATTTTTGGTGCTGATGTCACTCATCCTCATCCTGGGGAGGACTCCAGTCCATCTATTGCAGCTGTAAGCTATTCAGTTCCTCACCTACCATGCTGTGGCTTCTTTCCTTTGTTTATTTTTGCATCTGGTTAGCCTTCGCCTATTCTAGATGTTCATTTACAGGCCTTGGAATTCTAATGCAGGTTGTGGCTTCTCAAGATTGGCCTGAGGTTACAAAATATGCTGGTTTGGTTTGTGCTCAAGCCCATCGGCAAGAGCTTATCCAAGATCTGTTCAAAGAGTGGCAAGATCCCACACGAGGAAAAGTAACTGGTGGGATGATTAAGTAAGTCTGGTGCTGATCTTCTTCATGTGTTTCCTTTGTAGATGAGAAGGGCTTCAAATGAAATGTTTGGCTTTAGACTCACTTCACCCTGATGATAACTATCTCAAATCTGTCATGCCTTTAATTAAAGCCCTTAGGATTACATTTACCTTCGTTTCCTTGGCAGCGGGGTTTTAGTATCATTTGCTGTCTTGGTGTTTTGTTGTTAATCATAAGTTTGTTGATTAACTAAGCTGTTAGCCCAACATGCTGCTGCTGTTGCAACAACAATCCCATCAGACTGGGATTACTCTAGTAACAGTACTTGCAAAAAATATTTTAGTATTGTGTAAACAACAATGTTTTACTTTAATATGCTTATCGTTCTTTTAGTAAGATCGTCTCTTGATTAGGCTGATGTAATGAGTCTTGTTTTTGTTCACTACTTTTAAATCCTTCCTTGGATTAAATTATCGAAACATGATAGCTATGCCCATGATGCAGGGAGCTTCTTATATCCTTCCGCCGAGCAACTGGACAGAAGCCCCAGAGAATCATCTTCTACAGGCATTTCTGCTTTCCTATTTTTAACCGGATCTATTTTTACTGCAATTAAATTTTTTAAGTACTGTGTCTCCTAACAAATGTGATCCCTTGTCTACAGAGATGGAGTTAGTGAAGGCCAATTTTATCAAGTTTTGTTGTATGAGCTTGATGCTATCCGCAAGGTAATGCTTAATTTGTCTGAGTTACCTCATAATTTAGTGTATCATTTTCCAACTTTGCAAGCCATTCTAGCCTTCCCTTCACTGTTTGCGTTCCTTGCATTTTCAGGCATGTGCTTCTTTAGAGCCAAATTATCAGCCTCCTGTGACATTTGTTGTTGTTCAGAAGCGTCATCATACTAGGTTGTTTGCCAGCAATCATCACGACCGTAATGCAGTTGACAGGAGTGGGAATATCTTGCCCGGTAACTTTAATCTGTGCTAGATTTTTGCAGTTTTACACGTTCAAACTTTAGCATTCATCTGATATTAAGTTGTCCAATTTGACAGGCACGGTTGTGGATTCCAAAATCTGTCATCCCACTGAATTTGACTTCTATCTATGTAGCCATGCTGGAATTCAGGTTTCTTGTTGGACAATTTCACTTCAATGTCTAATATATTTATATCAATGCTTTTGAATATTTAACAATCTGGGGTCCTCAGGGTACAAGCCGTCCTGCTCATTATCATGTATTGTGGGATGAGAACAAGTTCGATGCTGATGGGTTGCAGTCTCTTACTAATAATCTGTGCTACACGTGAGTTCTCCTATCTACCAGGATCTTTTTTTTTTTGGCCATCCTTTTTTGAGTTGATTTTTTAATTAGCTTCTTTCTAATCCAGTCTGACTCTTGTTTTTCTCTCTGTTGCAGATATGCTAGATGCACACGATCAGTTTCCATAGGTTGGTATCTACACTTAGTTAACTAGTTGGATTTTTAATGACGTACTCCCTCCATTTCAAAACATCCGTCACTTTTTAGAATCTTTGTCAATACCAAGACCACATTATTTAAAGCAGTAAAAATACTTATTTACCCCGTGACTTTTGTTAATTTGAAAGTTGATTGGACCATAGAGTTAAAGGCGTGCCTTGGGCGCCCCTGATGTAGGGCGCCAGTGACCCTTCGAGCCCCGGCATATCACAGGCGGGGTGGTGTCCAAAAGGTGCGCCTTTGAGCGCTTCACAGGTGCGCCTCAGAGCGCATAGCGCTTCACGGACACTTCTATCCTAAGGGGTTTAATTTTGCATAACTATGTTTTTTACATCCATTTTTAAGAGTTTTAAATAATAATATAAGGCTAGATATTTCTGATTCAGTTCTTATTAAAGCAAAATCAACTCAAGTATAAATATTCTTAATACTACATGTAAAATTTACATATATATGTATATATTTCCAACAATTCTATTTAATGGTTTTAACTTTAGTAAATTTTCCATCTATTTTAAGAGTTTTAATAAAAGAAATAGAGTGTAGATATTCGTAATTCAATTCATGTTTAAGGTTGGATTAATTCAAGATTATATTCTTAATGTAATATGTCAATTTTACATGTATATGTACCTCTAACAATTCTCTTAGTTCTCTTTTGTTATGTCATTGCATGTAACTTCACTTTGTAAGAAAAATATTTTTTGTAAATTTTTGGCGCCAGAGGTACCTTAGGCGCTCTCCTTGACTTCAGGCACGCCTTTAGGCAAGGCTAGCCCTCTTGCGCCTAGCGCCTCTAACAACTATGGATTGGACATTTTATTCTTTTTGTCATTGCCAGTGGGCATTGAATAAGGGGAAAATGGATAAAATGTTTAAAAAAGTGTATTGGAATCTGAAAACGACACTTGTTTTGACATTTTTCTAAGGTCCTAAAGCGACCATTACTTTGAAATGGAGGAGTAAATTGTTTGATTGTTTGAGTGGGTTGGATATAGACAGTAAATTTGACTGTTTTGAATTTGAATTTGAATGTGTTCACTCAGTGCCACCAGCGTACTATGCGCATCTAGCAGCATTCAGAGCACGATTCTACATGGAACCAGAGACTTCAGACAGTGGATCTATGACAAGCGAATCCATGTCTGGACGAGGTGGAGGATTTGGTCGAAGCACCAGAGGCCCCTCTGCTAGTGCTGCTGTACGCCCCCTCCCTGCCTTGAAGGACAATGTCAAGCGCGTTATGTTCTACTGCTGATTAATTCCCGATGTAATGGGTAACTACTCTCTTGGTGTGTGGTTAACTATCTAGTTTTTGTGCTTTTGGATTTTATGTGAATGTTGAGACGTAGCTTTTAACCTGTAATATTTTCTTACTGGGAGTGGTGTTCATGTTGTTGACATACCTATTTGACTTTTATGGAGTGAATCGGAGAAGTTTGGATTGAACTATAATTAAGTCTACTTTTTATTTAGGATATTTAATGATTCAGTCCATCTCAATGTCAAATTAATTATGGCGACAGGTTAGTATTGGGACCATATGGATTCATTTGATGTTGAAGTTGTGAGCTGGTCAATGTTCAAAATGATGGGATTTCATATCTTCCTATTGAAAGTTGAGTTAAAAAGTCATTATAGTCCCCACACGTAAAAGCTGATGTGGAAAAATTCTTTAGCCTCGAAGCTGGTTGTTGTCCATTAAAGTTTGGTAATTCCGATTAAAAAAATTTAGCCTATCATATCAAAATGGAGGCAATGAGGACAAACACTATTAAAAATTTCTGAAAAAATTATGATTTTTATTTTATTTTGATAAGTTGGGGTGGTTTGAAACTATTTATTTACATGGGTTAGATTCCGGTTCAAGGTAAAGACAAGTTTTTAGAGCCTACTGTAGCTCGAGACAAGTTTACCAATGATAATAAAAAAAAAAACTCTTTCTTAGAGGTGGCGGTGCGTTAGGCTAAAGCGGCCATGGCGATTAGTGTATTGAAGAAATAACTGAGATACCGCCATTGAAGATTACATGGTAAGATGACAAAATGTTCAGCTGACAACTTTATTACAATCTGCTCAATGCGATTGGTACAGGTGAAAGATACAATTTCTCATACTAAATGGTTAAAAAAAATGCGCCTACCTTTTTTATCCTATTCTCTCACTAAAATGCTACTAATTTTGAACAAAGTGCTCTTATTCCGGGGATTCAATTATTCATCCCATTGAGTATGATTAGATTGTTCATTTGATCTATGTGTTATCGAATTTGTTGCTGTTTTTATGTGTTTAGTAGAATACTTGCAAAATCACTAAGTAAGTTTCTACCGTACATAGTAAAGAAAAGTGATCTTTTGCATAACACAAGAACTAAATCAATAAGTATTGCTTAGTACTAATGTAAACAATTTAGATTGCATAATGTTTGATGTTTTGAGTGCAAAA
>CATIWQ010721946.1:0-32319 GCA_949673415.1 Euphorbia schlechtendalii
AAGACACAGAGATTCGGGTCCGGGATAAGTTGCTTATTTCTTAAGTGATCAAAATATATTACATCTATAGAAAACCGTTTTCTTTTATTTGTGCATATTCGCACTTATGTCATTTTTAGAGTTAAATACATGATTGACGTATTGCGAAATATAAACCATCCACAAAGCGGAAAAATAAACCATCCACAAAATCTGTAAACAAATGCAGAAAGTAAATGCGAAAAATAAAATTACAAGGCTTTAAAAATCGGGGGATGCAACCGCCCGCTAATCCTATTAATTGCATTTCCCGAAAATTGAAATTGCGATACCCGAAGGAAAATTAAAAATCCTAAACATACATCTAATCCTAATCTACCTGCATCCACAAAGGTTAGCACAGGGGATAACACGTATGTACGATTTTGGATTTAGTGAGGCCCGCATGGCCTAAAAAAATCAATCGCGATATCGTTTATTGTTTAAATAAATCTGTTCATTTTATTAGCACATTGGTTGCTCATTTTAATTAATGAAATTGCTCGCATGATAAAAAGTATGGTCTGTTATCCGGGAATATGTTTTTTTCCCTTCGTGGGGGTATTCTAACATACATCTTCTTATAATAAAGAAAGAGATGAAAAAGAATCACAACAGTTAAAATAAAATAAAAGATGAAAACCCTAAGTTCACAGGAAAATTCAGAAGAAGAAATTAAATACTGAAAACACAGAATTGCAGTTCTAGGAACTCAAAGGCTTACCGTTACTTAATGAATCCACGTCGAAGAATCTGATCGGTCATTTTGAAGTCATCCTCGTCCTTTGAGTTTAGGTAAAAAAGTTGTAGTATAAACTCCAAAAGTTGTTTGTTTTGATTCCTGGAAGCAAAGGTCGTTCTAAAGCTATATTTTTTATCTGATAATTTTCGGATCCCTTTTATCGAAAATGATCCTACTATTTATAGAAAAATCTCGAAAAAGACAAAAAAAAAGGAAAGTTTTTCCGGCGAGGGGCCTCGCCGAAAAAAAGGCCTCGCGGAGCTCATCGTGAGGCCTCGCGGAGCTCTTCGCGAGGGTATCATAGGACCCTCGCGGGAATCCTCACGAGGTTCACCAAAGACCCTCGCGGGAAGCCCCGCGAGGGTCGCCTAGGACCATCGCGGGGAGGCCCCGCGAGGGTCACCTAGAAACCTCGCGGGGAGGCCCCGCGAGGGTCACTAAAGACCCTCGCAGGGAAGCCCCGCCAGGGTTCCCTAGGACCCTCGCGGGCAGACCCCGCGAGGGTTCCTTAAGACCCTCGCGTGCAAGCCTCGCGAGGGTCCCTTAGGACCCTCGGGGGGAGACCCCGCCAAGGTCGCCTAGAAACCTCACGGGGAGGCCCCGCAAGGGTCACTAAGGACCCTCGCGGGGAAGCCCCGCGAGGGTTCCATAGGACTAGGACCCTCGCGGGGAGGCCTCGCGAGGGTTCCTTTGGACCCTCGCGGGCAGGCCCCGGGAGGGTCACTTAGGACCCTCGCGCGGGCTTCCCCGCGCAGCCTCACGCGAGGCTGCCTCCGCGCGAGGCTCCCCCGCAATCGGGATTACGTCTCCTTCAATTTTTTTTATTTTTATTTTTTATTTTTTATTTTTTTTATTTGATATTTTTATTTGATATTTTTTTGTATTTTTTATTTAGTTAAATAATTTCTAAATTAAATTAAATTAAATAATTTTATTAGTAACGAGGAGGATTCCAATTCGGACACGTCAGGATACTTGAAAATAAGTGATTCAAGGGTAAAATCCCGTAAAAGCCGTCATCCTCAAATGCGCGAGCTGGTACAAAATCCCGTGCTCACACCCAAGAAGTTGGAAGATGCAAAAGGAGATAACTAGTGGATGATGGCAATGAAAGAGGAATTGGATTAGTTCAACCAAAAAGATGCTTGGGATATAGTTCTTAAACCTAAAGGGAAATCAATCATTAGCACCAAGTGAGTTTTAAAGAACAAGCTTGATGAAGATGGAGTTGTTGTAAAAAAAAGGCCAAGCTTGTTGCTCAAGGCTACAACAAGTAAGAATCTGTTCTTTTTCTTTCCATATGAATTTCAAACAATTTCAAATAGATGCCAAGAGTTCTTTCCTAAATGGCTTCATTCAAGAGGAAGTTTATGTGTGCCAACCACCAAGCTTTGAAGATGCGAAGAATCCTTAGCATGTCTTCAAAATGAAGAAAGCTCTCAGTGGATTGAAGTAAGCACCTCTTCTTGGTATGAAAGGTAGACCAACTTCCTACTCAATAAAGGCTATGAAAGAGGTAAAGCAGATACAACTATGTTTATCAAACGAATGAAGTAGGATGTGTTGCTAGTCTAAATCTATGTAGATAGTATCATTTTTGGAGAAACTGATGAGAAGATTTGCTAGGTGTTTAGTAAGAAAATGAAAAGTGAGTTTAAAATGTCAATGATGGGAGAGCTTAACTTTTTCCTCGTATTGTAGATTAATCAAAGTGAATATGGAATCTTCATTACCGAAGAAAAATATGCCAAAGAAGTTCTGAAGAAGTTATATATGGAGCATTCGAAGCCAATGTCAACTTCCATGGCCACTAACACAATCTTGAGTAAGGATGAAGGTGGTAAGCATGTAAACATTAAGTTCTACAGAGGTATTATTTGTTCTCTCCATTACTTAACTTCTAGTAGGCCTAATATTCAATACTTTGTATGCTATTATGCGCGTTATCAAGCTGACCCCATATAATCTCACTTAGCAATTTCGAAGAGATTTCCCTTGTACTTACAAGTTTTTATTGGTGCAGGTATATGGTATCCCAATAGCTCGGATTTCAATTCTAGAGTATTCACATATGAAGATTATAGAAGAGACAAGTTCGACATGAGAAGCATCACTGAAGGATGCCATATCCTTTGAGAATTCCTTATCCCATGGTATAGCAAGAAGTAAATTTCTATTGCGCTAAGTACTACAGAAGGTGAGTACATGGTAGTAGGAAGTTGCATAGTACAACTGCTATGGATTAAGCAGTAGTGGGAGGATTTTGGTATAAAGTATAAATGTTTCAAAGTTATGTCTGATAACAAAAGTGCAATTGACCTATCTAAGAATCTAGTTCAACATGGTAATGAAGCATGTCAACATTAGACATCACTTCATAAGAGATCATGTGCTAAGGAGAGATATCAAACTAGAGTATTTTCTTTCTGAGGAGTAACGAGCTGACATATTCACCAAACAATTAACAAACGAGTAACTCAACACACTCATAGAGCTTATTGGAATGGCGAAGCAAATGTGAAGAAATCCCAGAATACTGGCAATGTTTTGAAAATCAAGTCTAAACTCAGCAAAATAAGGTAACATGTATTTAACCGTATTTACTTTTTGGTGTATTGCTATATGTTTAGTTTTCCAGGTTAAAATCTTAAAAGCTACTTTATTGAAAGGGTGTTTTGAATTGGAACCTTCTAAAACCAAAACTACTTCATTTTACTAAGTTGGTTAAATTCTTGTTTAATCTCATTGTTAAACTTGATCATTGCTTATGGAAGAGACACGTGTTATGTTGTGGGAGAAAATACTATATACGGGAGAGCTTGTAGGTGAGAGAAAGCAACTTGTAATTTGAATTCTCTAGAAGCAATTTTCTAAGAACTTTAATTTCTTTTCTCTCAATTTCTTCTACAATGGAATCTTCTCAACCAACCCAGAGGAAAGCTCAACTTATTCTTCAGGGCTGATCTCGGAGGAATATGTTCATTAATGTTGATGGCACAACAAAGAAGGTGGTCTTCCCCATGGAACAACATTCAACAAAGTTTGCTGGGGAGTAAATTATGAGTTTGGCATTGTTTTAAAGGGGATTATGACGGCCTGTTGAATAATAAGGACATGTACCATGTTATTAGGTAATAAAACTTGAGCTAATTTCTTCTCCTTGATGGGCTAACATTCAAGAAATTGATAAGGAAGTTTTACTCAAACCTCGACACCATTGAGGGATTTCATGACATTTTAATGATAGAGATTGAGAAAACCTTCTACTTAATCTCTACAAAGATGTTGTCCAACATTTTGCACATGCCTTTGAAGGGTACTGTGTTTAAGAGGAATGGAGATGAGGAATTTGTGGTTGTTCTAGAAGATTCAGAACTACCAAAGGATTATAGCTCTAGAGAAATTTTATCATCATAGATTACATAGAAAGTGAGAGCATACCATGAACTATTAATCAAGATCTTGATGCCCGAGATTGGATCCCTCAACAGCAGCACCAACTTTGAAAGGTTCATAGTATACCATATGATTAATGGGAAGTAGTTCAACTAGCATGTGATGATTTTACATCCTCTCACTAAAGTAACCACCCTTTACCACTATTGTTACTTAATAACTACGATTGTGAAGGCTATGAGAATGGATATCTCCAAGCTTTTGGGAGAAAGTAGAGAGACCATTGTTCTACTAAACAAGAGCTTAGACATCTAACAGTTTAAGAAATTAAAGTACAACCAAGTCCACACAAGGTACACCAAAGCTCAAGATGTCATACTAAAGAAGGCTAAAGTACATCTTCAAGGAGGATGAGGATACATTTGTTGCAGACAATGTGGTTTTAAGCGAAGGGAAAATTGATGATGTGCCATATCATCTTAGGTTGTGAAAACCTCAAATGCTTCTGCTCCTACTAGTCCATGAGCCAAGGCGATGGCTCAAAGACTAAGGGGAAGTCTAACAAAAGGAAGGGCAAGAGCTATGCCTGCCCAAACTCAAAACTTGGCCAAGAAGAAGTTGAATATGAGAGCTCAAACTTAGAGTGAAGTTAAGGCCAAGTTAACGCAAGAGGAAGAAGAAGTTGTAGGAACCAAATCATCTATTCCTCCTCCTCCTCCTCCAGAAATTGTTGAGACTATAAAAAACATGTTTACCAGGGAATTGGGAGAAGGTTTACATGAGAAGAAGTGGAATTTGTAGGAGGTTAGGGAAGCTGCAACTCACCAGAGCTCAAAGAAGACCAAAGAAGGTGAAGAATCTTTTAATCCTTGATCAGCTAAGGAAGTAAAGAAAGTTTTCTCCAAAAAAGGAAGTGTAAAATAAAGGGATTGACAAAATCAGGCCAAGAAGGGTCAAGCAAATTATGAGCAATGATGATGATGATTACATGAGGGTAATCAACCAGGAAAAATCTTGAACCCATCCTTTTATTCATTCAAGTAACCAAAAGGTACCTAAAAATTCTTCTACAAATTATTTTGTAAATCTTGAACCCAATTCTATTTTAAATCCTAAAATTCCTTCTTATCCTGTCAATACTTCGAATGTAAATTCCCCCATTCATATATGTTCTCCATTTTCTTCCTAATAAATGACCAACCCTTCATTGCCACTTCCACAAACTCAAACATCTCTCATCCCTTCTCTTGTAAATTCTAAACCAACTCCTACTTATTCAAATCCATTTGTACAAAATACTGAAATTCCCAAAACATCTCTTTTGCACCTAACCTTTCCTTATAACAATCCTCATCCCCTCTAATCCCTCTGATTAGAGAAGTCCCTAATGCTGAGAACTACACTTAGCATGGAACAATAAATGATGAAGTTGCCAAGGTAAATCTTACAGCCAAGGAAGCAACTCCATCTAGAAGTAATCCAATCCAGGAGAATTTGGATGATTCAGCCATCTTAGCTTAGATTAGGGAGCTTGCGAGGAAGAAATTCCAGCTCTCTAAAAAGATGCTAAGTTGGATGGTTCAGTAAGGCCAAGTACTCTATTATCATAGAAAGTGATGGACTTATCCACATAAGAGAAGGCTAAGATCCTTGAATTTGATAAGAAATCAAGCATCCCCTTAGAGTTTATCTACTTTGAAGGATTCGAGAAGATCCAGGGAAACCTGTTTGAAATCAGAAACCTTCTAACCAAGGAGAGCATCAAGATCCTTGTGGACAGGATGGCTCCAATCTTCACCAGGCCGATAGATTCTACATCTCAGCTTAATGTGGTTATATCTTCTATTCCAACCTCAAATGTCATTAAAAATTTAGTGGCAGGTAAGGTGAAGAATAGTGTAGATGCTGCTTCAAAATAGCTAAGTAGTCTTAATGCCACACTAACAACACAAACTATGCAGTTCCATAAGTTTGGTGATGAGTAGGCCAAAATAAATCCACCACGGATAGCAAAATCAATGAATTATCAAATTGGCTGAACACTAATAAGGATCTTGCGTACAATATGTGTGATACTATGGATAATATGTTTAAGTTGATGATCACTTATGACAAGAAGGTTGAGGGTGTTGTCAAGAAGGTGCATGAAGCTATCAAAAGAATGGACAGGCCAGTATTGGACATGGATACACTATGTGATAAATTAAACTCACCTTGCGCTGTTATCAAATCCAACATTGAAGATTCTGAGATGAACTCTCAGATAACTCTAATCGATAACATGGTGAAACAATTTTCTAAGCCTACTAAGTCAATCGACCAAAGTAATGATTTCACAATTTATAAAAAGAAAATGCCTTGGTAGATAGAATCAATGAACTTCAAGAGAAAGTACAGTATTTGGTGAATCTAGAGAGTATGATGCATATGACATAGATTACACAACAAAGACTGTACATCTAATAAGTCAAAGGATCATTGAAATGGAAGCCAAATTGAAGATAGCTTTGTTTGCAGCTGATTTCAATGGTTTTCATCAATGCTTTCAACAGTTTACTTGCCAAGGATTAGACCAGATCACTCATCACACAAGGTGTCATCATCTGTTGCTACATGAATTGAATGAGAAAGAGGTTCTCTCAACACAAGGTAAAGAGCAGCTTGAGTAAGAGATATCATCAACTAACATTGGGAAGTAAGAGGATTTTTAGACTTCAATTGACTCTATCAATACATGTCTTAATCAAATTGTGAGGGAACATATATCAAAGGGGGAGAAAGTAGGTGAATAAGATCGCAAAGAAGCCCAATATAATAGGTTAAATATTCAACCAAGGTTGCAATGTCCATCTAGTAGCATCATCAATAACATTTTAGACGTAGAGGCTCATCTTCTCAAGATCAACCTCATCAGTGTGATCCAAAGTATCGTTGATAGCTCTTAGAATAAAAATTTTTGTAATAGCGCTGAATTGTAAAAATCCAAAGACTCTCAGATAGCTCTTACAATATAAATTGTTATTAAAGAGCATAATTGTAAAAACTTAGTAGAGGACACCTCCTATGTATGACTAAGTTTATATTAATGAAAATTACAAGTTTCTATCAAAATTTAAGAGCTTCTTAACAATTCGCAACAACTTGGTGAAGTAGAGAGCCAAAAGCCTAGTGGGTAAGATGGATTGGATCCTCACCGGAATTTCCAATTATGCGGCTCAATTCATCATAGCTATCACTTTTATTCCCACATCTACTACTGTCGCTAACATAGTAGCAGGAAAGATAAATGGTAGTATTAATGTTGTTGTTGAGCAGCTAAGTAGCATGAATTCCACCTTGGTAACTTAAGCTACACAATTTCATCAACTTGAGGAAGAACAAGTTAAAATAAAGAAGATAACTAACAAGAAGATTGATAATGTGCTGAAATAAGTCAAGGTTACTAAGGATATTGGCCACAACATGGCAAAGCTATTGGAGAGTATGCCGAAGCTGATGGTGAACTATGACAAGATGGTGGATCAAGTAATTAAAATTGTTGAAAGAGACTACGAAAAAGGTTAAAAAACCTTCGCTAAACCATAATGCTCTTGATGAGAAGTTAGAGTCTGCCTGTAAGCTTATTAACAAAAATACTAATGATAAGGTCAAGAAAGTGCCAAAAACTCTCTTTGATGCTATGGGAAAGCTGTTCCCATAACCTACTGAGTCCCTTGACCAAGACGGACACTTCGTGCACAAGAACCTGAATATCATCAAAGATAGGATCAATGATATGCAAAGGAACATAGATTAGTTTATCATCGCTAGAATGTATGATTCAAGGGATATATAGTTCACTACAAGGCCAATGTACAACTTCTTCCCAAGGACAATTTACTTGGAGGCAAAGCTGAAGATTGCTCTTTCTTCTTCAAATTTAAAAGGTCTATTGTAGTGCTTTCAACAATTTGCCTGTCAAGGATTCAACCAAATTGCCCATCTCACCCAATGCCATCATCTACTTCTAGAGGAACTTAACAATCAGAACATCCTTACACTAAAGGGAAAGGAATAGCATGAATCTGAAATCTCTCCTACTATCATAGGCAAGCAATAGGAATTCAAAGCTGCAATCGAATCCTTTAATCTATTCCTGGAACAAATTGTAGAGGGCCAAATAATAAAGGGGGAACAGTAGTGGAAGATGTAATGAGGATAACTTCTTAGTATCACCACTGACCTTGGAGAACTCAATGTCCTCAACCTTAGTCTTAGCATCAACAACACCACTCTTCTAGTTGTCAACCAAAAGGTAGCTCATCCTCTCTAGAGTTTCATAGATAGATCTAGTATAGGATAGACTTGTAATAGGGTTTTTTATGTAATCACTTAGTTCAAGACAAAATTTTTGTACTAACTAAGAATTTTCGCTATCAGTGAAATATTAGAAGTTATGCATATCCAAGTTAAGAGCTTCTTAACTTCTTATTTGCTGTTTATGCATGGTATTTCTATCCACTATCTGTTTTAGGAATAAATGCTAAGACCAACGTTAAAGAAAAGCTGAAGTAAGATAAAGACTCAAATCAAAGAAAATTTATCTATGTATGGTGAGTTGAGTTGTATAAAGAGAATCCACTCTGTATGGTGGAGTACACACTAACTAAGGAGTTCACTTAGCATGGAGGAGTCTTACATCATCTATCAGGTATTTCTATATCTTTAAACTATTTATTCAATTAATCTCTTCTACTACCTAGTTTGTTATTTTTTCTAAAATGGGGAAGATTATTGAACCCAAGTTAATTGTACCTTACAATACTTAAACATTTTGGAAATAACAAACTCTCTAAGATATTGAAATTTATTGAGTACTAAGTAGACTCTTAATTAATCAAGTTTACTTGAGTTTGTTTAAGGTAAAATAACTCAGTTTACTAGGTGGTTAATTAAGTTATGTCTTAGAGTAAGAAACATGAGTTCACCCTAGTACTACATAGATTACAAGATATAGACTCAATGAAGATGAGTAAGCTTTTTGTTATAAAATGCTCAGTTAATTGACACTTCGAGAAATATATGACACAAATGCATTTAACAGTTACTATTAGGAACAGAATGTTACTTTGATGCTTTACACGAGAAAAGGAGCTAAAATTAAAGAAGATATTCAAGTGGTCCTCACAACGAAAAGGTGTCAATATGGAATGTTGGAGATCCCTCACTAAAGTCCAAGATAAAATGAATCCTTTGACATGCACCATTTCTTAACGTCTCCGCACAACTCTGCAACGTTAGCAACTCAATGAGTTGCAAGCTTCCACATTGCATCTCACGCACCTCTCTATTAAAACAAATTTCTTGAAAGAAATGAATTTTTGATGCATTCGGATTAACGGATTAATCTCTCACTTCAACGTTCAAAATTTATGTGTTTAAAAACTTGGAATTTATTTCATATGGGAAAATTCAAAAGATATGAAGAGAAGAGAAATTGAAGACAAAGTCATAACTAGAAGTTTGCAAAGGCTACTTCTAAGAGCTTCAATTATAAATAGAAGATTGAAGCTGACGTTCAAACTTTGTTAATCACCTCAAATTCTCAAGAGCTGAAATATTGTGCAAATATTCTCAGCATTCAGAAATTCCATGCAAATATTCCAAGCATTTAGAAATTCCAAATCAATTAATCAAAGAAAACACTAATCTGCAAATCTTTTCATAATAGAGAGAAATCACTTAAGATTTAACATTGTAAAGGATTCAACGTTTTTTATAAATTAAAATCCTCTATTTGCTTTTTCTTTTCAAAAATTTGAGTGATAGTTTCTCAAGGATACCCAAAATGTGTTTGAGTGGTAGTTAGAAAGGAAGGTACTTTCTGTAATTGTATCTACCCGTTGTACAGGCTTCTCCGCCTAAGGAAGGAAGGAAAAGACTAGTGGATTTAAGCTTGGAAAGGAATCCAGGGACTAGAGGTTGGCTAGGGGTCGAACTAAGATAAAATCTCAGGTGTTAAAGTTCTTACCTTTGTCCCTTGTCTTTATCGCGTTTCACTCATTCATCATTCTCTCAGTTTCAAATGTTTTTCTTGAAAAACCAACCTGAGCTAAGTGAAGTACTCAACAGCGATTGAAGATAAACAATGCTAGTAAAGCTAAGTAGTTTATAGTTTTAAGACCAACTCAACACGTTTCACTCAGCATGCCTCCAAAAACTGAACATGGAAAAGTATTTTTATAAAATCCAAAAAGAACCAAGTAAAGCATTCACCCCCCCCATTTGTTGTAATTTTAAGCTATTTCAGACCAACAAAATTGGATGTAAATTAACAAGTTTCAGGATAAATGTAGCTGGGAGGAGTGGTCCTTTAGGGGTCGTCAGCAAAGAAATAGGTAACTCGGGAGTATATGCCAGAGCTCGTAACCCTATGACACCAAGAAGTTGTGCATGTCATGAGATGCCCCCTCGAGGTCCTCTAAGTGTATGGAGTAAGAGCTTCGTCATGATAGCTTGTTCTACATCATCAAAATCTAGAGAGATAAGCTCCAGAAAAGAGAAAGTGAAAAAGTGAAAAATGATTTGAAATTTCTGAATTGAATCATTTATATAGGGAATCCACTATGGATCCCAAAGGTCATTTTTCACTACTTTTCACTTTTAACTACTAAATACACTCCTCATTTCCCAACCATCGTGTCTCCTCAGCTTTGGGGCATACTTACTTTCATTTCCCCTCGCCTAGCCTCGGCTCCCAATTTCTACTAGGGTTATATAAACCACTAAGTTTAATAAAATTAACCATTTTACCTCTCTTTTCTCTTTAAAATACCACTTATTTATTCATTTACCTTCCCATTTTAAATTCTTACCCATTCACTTCCTATTTAACTTTCACTTCAACCTATTTTCCTCAAAAATTTCTCCAAAATTATAACCTCCGAAATTGAAAGAGCCATTTCACCTCAACGCTTGAAGCTATAGGCAATGGTTCGAGGAAGGGGCAGTTCCTCTTCTCCATATGTTTCAAAGAAGGCCTAACTCCAAAACTTATACCCTTTCTTTAATTTTATTATTGAGTTTTAAATCTTGATTGAAGGAGAAAATTATTTTACTTCCGCAAAGTCAATCAAGGAGTTAATACATAACCCCTTTACACTTTTAATTATGAAAAACTCTCTTAATTTGCAGAATGATAAAAAATGGGATATTACGAAAGCAACCAATATTTTCTCCAGGTTACAACAACATGCTTTAACTCTCTAAATCAATCTTGTCGATCTTCCTTCTTCAAGGTTAATGGAGATAACCTTTATTTGCTCTAGGTTACATCTGGGCCCTTAAATTCTACATGTCAACCTCGTCTAAGTTTCTTCTTCACCATCAAGAGAGATAACAAATATTTTTTCTAGGTTATAACTAGTAGTTTTAATCCTAAAAGTCAACCTTATCGATGTTCCTTCTTCAAAGTTAATGGAGACAACCAATAACTCCTCTAGGTTACAACCAAACACTTTAATCTTAGAAGTCAACCTCATCATAGTTCCTTCTTCAAGGTCAACGGAGATAACCATTATTTTCTCTAGGATACAACTGAGAGCTTTAATCCTGGATGTCAACCTCGTCAATGTTCCTTCTTTAAGGTTAACAGAGACAACCAATATTTTCTCTAAGTTATAACTAAGTGCTTTAATATTGAAAGTCAACCTCGTTAAAGTTCCTTCTTCAAGGTTAAAAGAGACAACTAATATTTCCTTTATGTTACAATTGGGCACTTTAATCCTGGAAGCCAATCTCATCAAAGATCCTTCTTCAAGGTTAACATAGATAACCAATATTTCCTATAGGTTATAACCGGATGCTGTAACCTTCAAAGTCAACCTCATCAAAGTTCCTACTTCTGGGTCAACCGAGAAAATAAAATATATTACTAGGTTGCAATTAGGCACTCTAATACTATAAGTCAACCTTGTCAAAGGTTCTGAAAGGTGCACTAATTAACCTCTAGGTCAATTTGGATACCTCATACCAACAAAGGTATAATCTTTATCCCTTGCTCTTTTCACGTGATCATCTTGAGCTATATCAGTGGCAATCACACGAGGGGTAACTTGTGAGAATGGGGTTTTCGGTCCCTCTCGGGAAGCAATGAAGAGGGACATTTTCAATTGCTCTCCAATTTAAGTGATCCACATAGGAGTTATGAAACATCTGAAAAAATCTTTAAGCCTCTTAAAACCAAAACCATCAAAACCAAACTATCCAAAATAATCCAAAAAAATCTAAACAATCAGAAAAACCAATTGAAAACACTCCAAAAAATCCCTAAAGTACTATAAAATCTTCCCTTGGTCAAACTAGTTTAACGGATAAAATCGATACCGGCCTTGCGTAGAGTACAAGGTAAATTTTGGCTATTTTTTAGCCCTTTTTAACCTTCTTGCTTCCCATTTTTCCCTTAATTGTATCCATTTTTTCCTTAATCTCTTCTCAAAAAAAATCTCTTGTTCTTCAGTTCTAAATGGTTAGAGAATGAAATCTAAACCTTAGGTTTCATTTTCCCTTCACCCTTCACCAAATCCGCTTTTTACCTCACTTTCTTCCAAAAATCAACCAAAAGAGACTTTGAGAATCTCTTTCTAGGAAATTCTAGCTCCCTAACTCACGGATTCATGTAAGAGGGTTAAGATTCTAAGCTTTTAGAGACTCTTGGCTGTTTTAGGTGTTTTTCTCATTTTTTTGGATTTTAGGGTCTGTCTTTGAGATCATTCTAGAACGTGTCTATTCCAACAAGTACCGGCCTGACCAGCAGGATGGTATCAACCTAAGGTTGATACCAACATATCGAAGGGCCCAGGGCTGGTCCTTATCTAATCGGATTGGTACCAATCCGGCCTCCCGATAACAACCCCTGTCTACTTCTACATCGAGGAAGAGGTTATTCCCGATGATTGGACCTGTACCTCCCTGGTTGGGCCAAAACTAGCCTCATGACAATGCCAGTCTCAGAAAGCAAGGGGGGTAAGATCCGGTCCCGGCCAAGTTCCCATTTATCAGTTATTGCCTATTTTTTTATCTTTTTTGCATCGTTTTAGGACCCCCCACGATGGAAATATCTTTTTTTCCAATAATTGATCCAATTTATACCATCAATAATAATAAAATTGGTTAATAAAATAAGTCTAAAATCAATTTTTTCCAAATAAAAGTGCGCAGGAAATTCAAATTTCCTATTTTTAATTCATCAAGCCGCTATCACCCTAATCTAACATATGTTATTAATCGAATATCATATTGTATACTTACTTTGCCATGATTTTTATGTTATATCATGTTCTAACCTTTGTGGATGTGGATAGATTTAGGTTAGATGTATGCTATGTTTTATTTCCTTAAGGTATCGCACTTGTAAATAAAATTGTACTTACAAATCAAATGTATTTAGGTCCTTTTGTATACCGTCAATTATGTATTATTATTATTATTATTATTATTATTATTATTATTATTATTTACCCTCCCTCTTTAGGTTAGAAGCCTATTTACTTACTTTATCGCTTTCGATTGTTTGTTTACCACTTTATTTATTTATTTATTTATCACTTTCCACGTATGGATGTTGTAAATGCTAACAATAAATAGATAATGGTTACAATAATCATCGAAATATCTTAAAGGTGGTGACATGATTTAATCTTAACTCAAATAATGATGAATTAGGTAACTCATCCGGACTCGAATCTCTATACTATGGCATATTTTAAGCTTATTGGATCTAGGTTATACCGAATTTCCATGCAGAGCTGATCCGGGAGGCAACTCCGTAACATAGGTTAGAGGTTTAAGCCTAGTGTCTTCCAAAACTCTTATTTCCACCCATTCTCGAAAACCCCCACGCCCCATCTCAAGAGGCTAGAATGTCATCCGCTCACTGTCAGCTTATTTAGAAGAGTATTTCTTAAACTCTTCACAGGGTTTAGGGGTGTCCAATGAATAGCCACTCATAACCATATCGTACGCTCAATACTCTTCATGGAGTTTGAGGTATATTGTAGTGTTGTGAGAGCTTTCTAAATCAACAACCTGACTTTCAGTCTACAAATAGTAAGCCATAGCACATTTTTCCCTTAAGATTACCCAACTCACGTAAATTAATAATTTAGATCGCACTTTTCATTTCCTTATAGATGTCAAAGTTTTTAGAGCCAAGCCTAGCTTTAGAAGCTTTAGCCATTTGACGCTTCAGAGAAATTAGGAGGATTAGAGGGATATGGTTTCAAGAATACTTGTGTTTGCAAAGTTGTGATATAAGTTATATAATATGTGTTTCCATGTTAAATAATGCGTGGTAAGTGGTATTTTCTTGAATTGCTCTATGATCTATGTGATCCAAGTCACATTTGCTAAGAACAAAAGTTTGTGTAGACACAAACAAACACGTTGAGTCTCATTTATTTATGCATTTTTTACATCTCTTGAAATACTTATCTAACAACCAACCAAACTATATCATGTATATTTTTATGACTATACCATTTTTAGTTTAGGTTATGCTATGTCATCATTTAAACTATACCATAAATATATTTTTAACTATACCATTTTAAGTTTAGGTTATGATATGCCATTTCAACTATACCATGTATGTTTTTAATGACTATACCATGTATAATTTTTTTATTGGCTTAATGCATCTACACCCCTCTAAACTTATCCAAAAAGGGTTGTTGCCACCCTGAACTTTGAAATGTGATAGATAACCCTTCGTACTTGTCTAAAATGCGTTACTTTACCCCCTGGTAAAAATATCAGCTTCAAGAACAAAAAGATGAAAATGACAGGCTAAGAATGAATACAATGTTATGATTAATTGAAGAAAATATTTAGAATAGAGAAGAAGTTTTGAAGAAGACAAAGAACATATATTAGGGATTTTAAATGGGAAGAATTAGAATGTTAGGGATTTTTTTTTCATTTTCTATTCCACCAACATACTTCATGCGCGTGTGCTTTGATGGTCTTCTAATAACTCACGGGATTAACCTTTCTAAAAAAGAGTTTCCGAGAACACAAGAGGAGAGACTGTGCATGAATGGAATACCCTATGCTTCAGTGATAGGATCCATCATGTATGCTATGGTATGCACTCAGCCTGACATCTCACACGCGTTGAGAGACACAAGTAGATTTCAATCTAATCAAAGTGAGAAGCAGTGGATGATTGTTAAAATTATTCTTAAATACTTACGTATAGGAAAAGGATATGTTTTTGGTATATGGAGAAGGTGATCTCTCCGTGACGGGATACATTGTCACGAGTTTTCAATCTGACAAGGATGATTAGGGAGAAGAATAGGCCTTGATCAATCTTAAGACAAATGTATTTTTGGCTTGACACATGTGTTCCTGGATTGAAGCAGGGTTTGAGAGCCCCTCATATCATCATACTAATATTTTCCTACTTTGTGACACAGGAAATCTTTTTGTCTTTTGAGGTGCACTGACAGCTTTTTTGTGTTTTGTGCAGAGTTGGACTTTCGAAATCCAAGTGATCCCTCCTTCTCATTTCTTTGGAGGGTGTTGAGGCAAATGTGTCATTGATTTTCTCTTGGATGGGTCCAAATTAGACTAAGCTTTTTGACTCACGATGTATATCGTCACCATTTGAGGGCCCTCGGCCTTGAGCAGGTATGTCCTTTTCATTGTCTTTTGAAATTAATGTCATGCCTTGTAGTGGCACGGTCTCGGTAAAGATTTTTCATTCACATGTGCATGTTGATCCTTGGCTAATCATCCCCATTTGGGTTGAGGTTAAGAGGCTAAGAGAGGAGGTAGATGATCATCAGTTTGTGAGTGCTCGATGTCCTTAGAGTGATACATGGGGCAACACACCCGAGGTTGGCATGTTAGTACTGTGACTTTAAGGACAGTCCCGCCTCTTCCACTAGTTAGTGCCTTTTGGCCCCTTTTTGTGAGCCATGCGGACCAGATCTAGTACATACCATGATATTGAGGTTACCTTTGTGAAGGGGAGTTATTTGGACTTCATTGCTACACAGCTTATGTGAGATGGCCCTAATGCCCTCGATGGTGAGAATGATGCCTCTGACGAGTGGAATCACATAACAGGTTTTTCAAGTTTACCCAATTTTTAATCACCAAATTTAGTTGTCATTATTTCTATGGAAACACAATAACAAAAGAATTTAATTTTGCTTTTACATAAAAAAATCATATTTATGTTTTTAGAAAAAAAACTTTTGTTCATTCATTGTGTGGAAAAAGTTCATAATTTTGTTTTCATCCATTTTTTTAGACATGGTGTAAGATAGGTTTAAGACCTCTTAAACCAGTATTTTCCTACTGTTTTCAAGAAGGTCATATACTTGGTATAAGGCTTCTTATACCTAATATAAGAGTATTATAAGGTTTTTATACAACTTATTTTTCATTAGTTCTCACAATTACTTTTGAAATAGACATAAAAAACATCGTTTGAATTCCTTATACCTGGTATAAGAAAATTTATCTTATACAAAGTATAAGAAAACATGTGTAAAAACAAAAATATGAAAACATTTTTAACACAAAATAAAAAATTAAAAAGGTTTTTTATGTTAAAGCATGAAATATAATTCTTTTCTTATGTAAAAAAGTTAAAATAAATTAGTTTTTTTTTAAGTCACTAAGTATTCCTTTCAAATCGAGAAAACCTCATCAAACCGTTTTATAAAAAACTTGACATGATAGGTAAAGACAAAATGTAGCTTTTCCCTACGGCCATTCATTTCAAAAACATAAAAATAATCAAGAAAAGAAGTTACTAATGATAGACATTTTGTTTCTTTTTTGAACCAATCATAAGAATTAAAAATTTGCATTGAATCTAAAAAAGGAATCCAAAATATAGCAAAGAGAAAATATAGAAAGAAAACTTTGAAAAGAAGATAAGTTAAATATTGCAAAAAAATAAAATCATTGAAATTGTAAAATATGAAGTCAAATAAAGGGCTCAGAAGTGCAATTACAATAACAATGTTGATAATTGCAATTACAGGCATAGAGATGGTGGAAAGTTGGGAATGGTTTGGAATTTTTAAGGATGCAGAAGTTGACAAGAGTTGTTATAAAACATGTCAACATCAATGTTCTTCTTCTGAATCTTTGTCTCCTTCAGATTGCGATTCTATGTGCACTGGCTCTTGTGTTAACAAAGATGAATACTCTCTTTGACCTTAATTACAGTACTAATTATTAAGGTTTTGTTTTAAAAAATAGTATTAAGGTTTTTATTCCTTGTCTTGCTCTTTTTTTTCATATTTTTTACAGAAATAATTTTTCCAATGTAAATGGAAATCTGTCATTTCTAAAATATATTGTAAATATACTTTAAATTTTTTGTAATTTATCAAATGAAGAAACAGCGCCGTGTTAGGTGAGATCAAAACCGCGCATATATGATCATGGAATGTATGTCCACCAAGAGAAAGATTAGCCGCAAACTAGTAATCTTATCTTACACCTATATATTCCCTTCCCTATGTAAAAATGATTCAGACGGATGATTCTGTCTTAAGTAACTTCTTGATGCAGTGGAATATCAGCACAAACAATATAAATGAAAAGACTTTTGTAAAATTTTTTGTTCAAATCGCGCAATCAGCATTGCAAGCACCATGAAGTTTGATCAAATATTCAGTAATTAGGAAATACGGCTAAAACTGTAATTGGCCGTATTACACGCCTTTAATCCCAAAAAGAAATAACAAGCATACAGACTTTTCTAGATTTGCAATTCAGTCCTCAAGATATAAAAATGCAAAAGTAAAGGCCTATACAGTAAAAATTGGCCAGAAAGTGATCGTTACATAGGAATGAACTTTATGATTGATTGGCAGGCTGTTTCAAATAGGAGCAGATTTCGAAAACGGTGATTCCCGTAAGAAAATTTGCTACATGATAGCAACCCATTTTTGCCTCGTCCATCAATTTTCTCCAAATACACGAATGTCCTATCTTTGGCAACACTCCTTGACATCAAAAGCAATATTATAAGAACCTATAATTCTACCGAACCCAACCACCACTTACCATTTTCATCGCCTGCCTGCTGGTATATACAGTTTATGTAATATATAGATAGTGTTTTATTTGTCAATGTACGTAATTCACTCTTATGAATAATACAAGTAGTCACAAATCCATTATGTTTTTGGAGTCTCACAAACCCTAGCCGTGTACTCTATCTTGGTACCAAAGCTTCTCTCTCCACTAATTGCCAAGAATTTTCGATCCATACCTAGCCGCCGCCATCATGCCCACCACTGGAAATCCAACAAACACACTTTCAACCACGGTTTATCTGTCAAATACAGATACAGCTGCTGCCCCGCCATCCTTTTGCATCAACTTCCGATCAAGCTCGATTCGAGCAATATGTGGAAAACCCTGCTTACCCCGATGATAGAAAGTTGTGGATTAATTTCTCATATTAATGGAACTGGAACTGTTCCAACAGAAAAGTAGGCAAACGAAGCTGCCAACCCGGGCTACGAAAATTGGCATTGCCAAGATCAACAAGTGCTTTCGTGGATGTTAAACTCGATTTCGCCGTCACTATTGCTGCAGGTGATCGGTGTTCAAACTGCCAGGGATGCCTGGCCCAAGTTAGAAGCCGCCTGCACTTCTCGATCGAAGGCTCAATCGAGATTATTGAAGCGACAATTGCATTACCTAGTAATATCAAACTCGAGTCAGTCATCTATTACGTAGAAATCGGATTAGTTTTGTATCAAATAATCATAATTTATCTCGAGTTTGTTTTAGTTGCACTGTTAGTAAAAGTCATAAACTTCCTTTCATGTTGTCTGAGTCTGCAGTGTCGGGTCCCTTGGATCTCATTTGTTCGGATTTATGGGAGCCTTCCCCGATTGAATCATTTGATGGTTATGCTAATTATCTTTTGCTTTATGATCCGTATAGCAAAATATATTTGGATCTATTTTCTGCGACATAAATCTGAAGTGTTGAGCATTTTTGTTAAATTTTGTGCAGTGGTAGAAAAATATTTTTCTAGGCCTATCAAAACGTTCCAATCCGATTGGGGGTGCAAATTTGCAGCTATGAAAAGTTACGTAGCTAAGAATGGAATTCAACATCGCATGTCGTGTCCATATACTCATGAACAAAATGGGAATGCTGAAAGAAAACATCGACATGTGGTGTAGTTTAGTCTTTCTTTGTTACAACGTGCTAATATGCCTATGAAATTTTGGTCATATATGTTTAACATTGCAGTCGGGTCCCTTGAATCTCATTTATTCTGATTTATGGTGGCCTTCCCCGATTGAATCATTTGATGGTTATTCTTATTATCTTTTGCTTTATTATTCGTATAGCAAATATATTTGGATCTATTTTCTACTACATAAATCTAAAGTGTTGAGCACCTTTCATAAATTTCGTGCAGTGGTAGAAAAACTTTTTTCTAGGCCTATCAAAACCTTCCAATCAGATTGGTGGGGTGGGAAATTTGTAGCTATGAAAAGTTATCTAGCTGAGAATGGCATTCAGCATTGCATGTCATGTACTTATACTCCTGTACAAAATGGGAATGCTAAAAGAAAACATTGACATTTGGTGGAGCCAATCTTTCTCTGTTACATCATGCTAATATGCCTATGAAATTTTTGTCATATTCGTTTGACACTGCAGTCTTTCTTATTAATCACATGTTGTTATCTCATGCCATTTGTCTATATACTAAGTTGTTCAATTCTAATCGTGACTATTTGTCTCCACGTGTCTTTGATTGTTTGTGTTATCCTTGGTTTCATCCTTATTCATTTCATAAATTGAACTATCGCTTCCATAAATGTGTTTTCTTGGGGTATAGTAAGATTCATAAAGGTTTTCGTGGTTTTGATCCTGTGTCTCTTAAGATTTTCATCTCACGTCATGTTGTCTTTGATGAGTAAGTGTATCCATACTCCGAGATAAGTGTGCAAGTTGCTTCACATAATCTAGTAATGCCGAGTCCATCAACCACCATCACCTACAATCTACCACCTTTACCTCTCGACCATTCAACACACCATCACTCGCGGGCCAATCCGATTCGCATACACCACCTCAAACCCGAGACACTATTACACCATCATTATCACCTATAAATCCGAGAACCAAAACCACTTCACTTCGTGAGAAATTTCCCACACCAGCCTCACCACAACCAAAGTCAAATCAACCCACTCATCCTTACCAAACCCGCAACTAGCTGAAAACCCAAAACCAACTAGAATAGCCAAATAGCCACCTCCACCTAAGACCATGATAACACATCAATCAACTGGCCACTTACCACCTGAGCTGAAGATGAATTATGATTTTGTTATCCCTCGGGAACCAAGTTGTTTTACGAAGGCGCCTCAACATAGTTGTTGGCGTCGAGCTATGCTTGATGAATATAACACTTTACATGCTAATGGAACTTGGACATTGGGTTCCATCATCTACTACTACAAATGTAATTGGGTGTAAATGGGTCTTCAAGACCAAACTGCATCTAGATGGCACTTTAAGAGGAACAAAGCTAGTTTGGTTGCCACGGATTTTCACCAAAGATCAAGACTCAATTTTTAGGAGACATTTAGTTTTGTAATCAAACCATCTATAATTTGTTTGTTGTTGTCCTTTGCAGTTTTGTTGGTCTGTCACTCATTATGATGTTTCGAATGCATTTTTACATGGTAATATCGATGAGCTGGTATTCATGAAGCAACCACTTGCCTACATTGATAAGAATTTTCCTGAACATGTGTGCCTACTTTGGAAGTCTCTGTATGGTTTGAAACAATCACCTCGTATGTGGCATCGTCAGCCAATGATCGTTGGGGGCTTATATTCAGTGATGAAGCTAAAAACCTTGTTCCCCACTTTTCTACCGATAAGTTAAATGTTCAAAATATGAATAGGTGTTGTCAATACCGCTTATCAAAATAGAAAAATAGTGACTACTGCAAGTATACAGTTTCGATGTAGTTTTAAAAGATATCGATCCCACAGGGAAGGAATTCGGTTCTAAAGACCAACTATAGTTACAGAACTAACGAAATAAGATAATTTATAGGATTTGGATGGTTTCGTTGATAGACTGATGAATAGACAGATGCATGAACATACTAGAGAAAATGTAAAATATATAGATATTTCCTAAGGATAAATTTAGTAGAGAAAAATATGAAAAATCATCAAGAATATTTCATTCACTAAATAACTTCAACAAATATGGTTCTAGAAGCCCTAATATTCAATAATTCACCGCAGAGCAACACATGAGATAAATTTTCTAAATCTAGGGTAAACGAATTATGACACTTATAAAAACCTAGATAACAATATTACTATGCTTAGTACGGGTCGCTCTCACATAGCCATATTTAGCAAGTTACCACTCCCAAAATCTTGGCTCACTAAATAGCGTTATAATCACAGATCCAGTGATTATACATAATCTTGTTAACCTTGAAATCACTCTTAAAGTTAACTAGAAAGCATATAACTTCATTAATATAAATGACATAAGATGAAATACTCGTTATGACACATAGACATATCATTAACTTCAAATTAGAAAGTATAAGTAGAAAACAAAGTAAAGTTGTAAGGTATGCAAGTGAAAGCTAAAGTTGATCAAACCGTATCCACTTTTTAATGGGAGTCGTCAATTCCCGCAATTCCTGCGTTTACTTTGAATTCGGTCTCGACTCGTACAGAACCTCCTCTAGGATTCTATTCTTTGTGAATATCAAACAAATGAATGTTAAAGAATAGAAACTTTTATTGATAAGTGCTTTGCAATTACACTCATACAACAATTGCTCAAATTTGTGTAGAAATTTAGTGATCGAAATAAGTATCGAATTACTTATACATTTTTCTCACTACAACTTTGAACTAACGAAATCTATACAATTTTCACTCTCTAGTGTGTATCACGCATATCATCTATTATCATGCACTATCATTCCACACACACCATGCATCCCATGAAAATGGTTGATTTTGAACCCTATTTATAGTGTACGAAGGGTTGCGTTTATCCAATCGTAGAGTTCTGTCCATTGGCGAAGGGTTGCATCACTTCAATATGATGGATGCAAAGTTTCAACCTCATCCACAATGGAAAGGCACCTTTTCATGATTAGATCACTTCCAAAAGGTGTCTTTTCATCTAACAGTTGATGGCGGTTGATCTTTCTTATCTGGTGGTTGGTAGTTGAGAAGAGTTGACCAATAACCGTCACAAGTCAGGAGCGTGAGATATGTGTCGCGATCGTGACTATTAGTTGGAAACTTTCTGCTTGTGAAGAGTGACAAGTCACGATCGTGAATGAGTGTCATGATCATGAAATGTGTTTTTCTTCATGTTTCTTCGTTGCAACTTTGTCGATCTTTGACAGCTTCAATCCTGAGCCATTTCCTTATATTCCATGCATCTTTTTGCACCTTTTTCACTCTTTTTACATAGAATTACATCTTTGATCATTTCACTCCCAAGATTCACCCAGTTTTTGCATTTACATAAAAAATAACTACATACCACGTGAAATCTTTTATATGAAGTATAAAATGACTTTAAACCATATCGTTTTATAAGTAAATATATCATGATAATAAGTGTAACTATACACTTATCAGTCGCACGAGTACGTTTCCTTTCTCGACCTGCTTTATGCTTGATTTGTATGTAAGTATGATATGTTATGTTTGATGTATATGATCATGATTTTTGCATGTCCTAATGATTGCAGTCTTTACCGGTGAGGGGAATGATTACGAGCAGTGCTACCGGGAGCTCAACAGTTGATTCCATGATTTGGATATCCATCATTAGGACCTGGATTCCCGCTATCAAGGCTTGGACACCACTCATCGGGATTTGGATGCCCGTTATCAGAGTCTGGACGCCTAGTATCAGGAGTTCTTGTGGCAGAATGCCAAGTTTACTTGAGCTCGAGAGGAGTAGTGGGCTACTACTGAGGATTTCACCCATTTCCTGGATCTTGACTTCACCACCTTGCTCAATGGGGTGGGCACTGGGCCTTTTCTTACTCTTGAGTGGGATGTTAGCTTCTTCAGTACCCCTCAGCCTCCTCCTA
The DNA here is from genome assembly GCA_949673415.1 of Euphorbia schlechtendalii. Taxonomy (NCBI): domain Eukaryota; kingdom Viridiplantae; phylum Streptophyta; class Magnoliopsida; order Malpighiales; family Euphorbiaceae; genus Euphorbia; species Euphorbia schlechtendalii. Next base: position 23,299 of record CATIWQ010721946.1, read on the forward strand.
CACAAGGTCTGACCGATGGCACCTCCTGAAGCCTATGCCCCGGGGGATTTTGAGATGGCTACCATGGCGCCTAGAAACCCTGTGGGTGGAGACGATTGATAGGCGATGCATGCTAAAGAGCCCTTCTTTTATCAATCTTGTTTTCCTTTTTGAACTGAACTCTTAGATAGCTTTTCTTATACAATTTTGAAAACTAGATTTTATGGAAAGAGAAGAGAACTTTGGCTGTTGCGTGCCAGGTCCTTACTTGTTGCATTTTTATCTTATGAAATTGGCTGCTTATTTGTGAATTTTTATGTGTATGTATGAATGAATTAATTAATATGGTATGCTAATGTTTCTTGTTGATGCATGTAGGCAACACGGGCTTTGAGGAAAATCCTTTAGTTCTTTCTTGCCGATGTCGATATGTAATGAGCGACTTAGGGCTTTTCTCATCACCATCCACGGGCCTGATTGGCGAAAGCTCGATGGATTTGGGGTGCGAAGCCTTCAATACCTTGCTGAATGCGACCTTCATCCATGCTGCTCTGAAATTCTAGGATTCGACCACCCACGTCTTCCGCTTTGCTGACCTCGAGATTTACCCCTTGGTCGAGGAGTATTATGCCATCCTGGGGCTTCCTTTTCTAGAGAACCCAACTCCTTCATTCCTTGTGATGCTTTCCTTTACATTTCCCTCCTTCTAATTCGGGGGTGAGGATAAGTTGTGAGGATTATGGAACTTACAATCTAGTAAGCGCTTTTTGTCCACCCCTTCTGACGTCAGCAGTTCTCAAGTAGATGTTATCCTTAGCTGATGCGAGACTACTTCCAATTCTCATCTCGCATGGCCCTCCATGTTAACCCTACTTAATGTGGTGGAGTTTGTTTATGGAGTTGGAGTAGTTACCCCATTCCACATACTATCGATTATCGACCCACTCTTTACAAGTCTTTCTTCCACTACTTTAGCTTTAGCAGAGAGTTTGGTTCACATGGATGTTGCTACGGTGAATCCCGATTTAGTGGGTGACCACTTTGCTTTACTCAAGTTATGTCTTCTCAATCCTCCTCTTTGTGAATTCCGTTCTCTTATTTGCATATTGCAGGTGTGGCTGTTGGAGAAGCTTCATTTAATTGCTGATCCTCATTTGGGTAAGGCCTGATATCTCCCTTCACACTATGGTCCTAGGGGTTTTTTCAAGAAGGACCAACATTCATTGAGTGAAGAGGCTTGGATCGAGGTTTTGCGCCCTTATCGAGCTTTTGAGATCCATTGGCTTAGTCCTTGGTTAGAGATTCCGTTTGTGGCTACTAACGTGCATGACTTAGGCGTGTTGCTAATGGACTTATTTGGTGTTACCTCTTAATCTCCTTCCCATCTATCTAGGCAGTACGGGTGTTCAGCAGCGAGTTCCTAGGCTTCTGTTTTTAACCCATTTCCATGACTTTGGTCCCGACACACCGGATGCTATACAAAGACTTTAGGTGCGGGTTAGCATTGTGATAAGTGTATATTTGCACTTATAATCATGATATTTTTAATCATAAAACACTATGATTTAAGTCATTTTATACTTCATATAAAAGATTTCACGTGGTATGTAGTTGTTTTTTTATGTAAATGCAGAAACTAGGTAAATCTTGGGAGTAAAATGATCAAAAGTGGAATTCTATGGAAAAAGAGTGAAAAAGGTGCAAAAAGATGGATGGAACACAAAGATTTGGCTTAGGATCGAAGTTGTCAAAGATCGACAAAGTTGCAAAGAAGAATCATGAAGAAATAGCATTTCACGATCGTGACATCTATTCGCGGTCGAGACTTGTCACTCTTTATAAAAAGAAAACTGCCAATCAATGTTCACGGTTATGACATAATGTTCACGGTCGTGACTTGTGATGGTTAATGGTTATCTCTTATCAACTACCAACCACTAGATAACAACGATCAACCGCCATTAATTACCAACAGAAAAGACATGTTTTGGAAGTCAACCAATCATGAAAAGGTGCCTTTGCATTGTAGATGAGGATGAATATTTGCATCCAATCAAAATGAAGTGATGCAACTCTTCGCCAATGGACACGACTCTTCATTTAGATAGACGCAACCCTTTATACTCTATAATAGGGTTCAAGACCCACCAATTTCGTATGGCATGGTGTATGGAATTATAGGCGTGGTATGTGATACGTGCATACTTAGTTTTAGAGAGAAAATTGTGTAGATTTCGCTTCATTCTAAGTTAGCAAGAAAATGTATAAGTGATTTGAACCTTATATCGATCACTAGATTTCTCTACATATTCAAGTGATTGTTGTATGAGTGTAATTTCAAATCACTTATCAATAAAAATTTTCATTCTTCAATATTCATTTATTAAATATTCACAAAGAATAGCATCCTAGCGGAGGTTTTGTACGGGCTGAGACCGAATTCAAAGCAGACGCAGGAATTGCGAGAATTGACGACTCCCATTAAAGAGTGGATACAGTTTGATCAACTTTAGCTTTCACTTGCGTACCTTACAACTTTGCTTTGTTTTCTCCTTATATCCTAACCAACCCATCAAAAATAAAATTATCTTTTTTATTTTCTTTGTTCCGATATTCTAGTTGGTCTTTAGAACCGAATTCCTTCCTTGTGGGTTTGATATCTTTTAAAACTACATCGCAACTGTATACTTGCAGTTATCATCATTTTTCTATTTGATAAGTGGTATTGAAAACACCTATACTTTAAAGCCAAAATCGTGCGAACAAGTTATTAAACTTATCAGTAGAAAAGTGGCGAACAAGTTTTTGGCACCGTTGTTGGGGATAAGTCTTTCGGAATAAGTATAGCCAAAAACTATTCGAACAAGTTTTTAGCGCCATTGCCAGGGAAGGTAAGTGCGTTTCTAGAGATTAAATTACAGGAGACTACGGTACATTTTTTTTATATTATCTTTATTTGTTATTTCTTAAACTGTATAGATTATCAAGTCCTAACCTAGATGTGAAAGAATATGAAATAATCATCTTGGAGGTGATACATCATATTATTACATCCGAATTCTTGATAAATAGAAGATTTTCTTCTATTTTTCCTATTCGCTTTCATGACCCCCGTTCAAGCTCATGAATTCCATCATAAAACTTTCTGTTTCTCAACTTTTATAAGTCACGATAGCGTCTAGTGCGATAACTGCAGTAGTTTTGCAGTAATTCGACAGTTATTTCACTAACCCCTAAAAAATTAACGTGTGGGTGACCATAAATACTCACCTCTACAATCTGATTTTCTACCTTTCAAAGAACAAATCTTTTCCGAATCTGATATTACTTCATTTCTTTCAACCCTTTCTTTCATTCACAATGGTTATCACAAACAAATCCAACCTGGTTTCACCTACAAATCTCTAGGATATGGTATGAAGCTCCATTCTTGATCCACTCTAGAGAAGAAGGGGATCATTATGAAGTCATAAGGGCAGTTGAGTTTAAGAGTTCGTATAGTATTCATAGGAACAGCTTCACAAACCTCGATGTATATGACAGAGTTATGTACTACCTAAGCATTCTTAACTTTTTCATCTACTTGAATATGAAGTTGGGGAACAGTGTAGACAATGGCATGGAAATGTTGGTCATACTGGTTTGGAAGAATGAAAGACAGAACTGCTTAGTCTATCGTCACCATGGGAAAGAGTATAAGTTAACAAGGAAAGCGCTAGAAAAGTATATGGGTTTTTTGAAGGATTGCTATTATAAGATGCTTCCTTGATGGGATCCCTTACCAACTTGGATTCGCCTGACTAGACAAACCGAGTACAAACTTGAATCTGCCTATAGCCGGTGGATTCGTGACCCATGTTTACTCACGTTACACTTTTATTTAAGTGGAGCGTTGTTTGGTAAGTCATCATTCGACCTCGTCATTCCCGAAGAATTGTTTGTGTTGGAAGCAATTTGGGATGGCATACCTGTTGATATTTCAAGGATTATGATGGAGACGCTCATGTCTGCCGTGCAAAATCCTGGAATGATAGAGTATGGATGTCAAACTATAGCGAATCTATTAGGCCAGATTGGGAGAATGCCCTATGCCACCGAAGTCTTTACTGATGAAGATGAAATTCCAGAGTTAACCATGAATGTTTTCTTCGAGTATGGGTTTCTGGTTAGATGCATTGGAGTTGATAGAATCACCTATGATTGGAAATCATGGGATGACAGGGTGGAAGCTAATAGGCGTCGAGAACGGTAAATCGCGAGGGAAGAAGAACGTAGTGCAACCAACCTCCACGGAAGGTTGAATGAATTTATGGAGGCATAGATCTCGATTCATAGGAAAATTGATGACTTTTCATACTTTGATGTTTGATGTCGAGCGAGATCTAAGGGAATCTTACTACAAGATTGACTTAATGATAGAATCGCTTCCCCCCAGTTGAATATTCATTTTTTTTCATTTAGATTTAGGAATTCTGTACAATTTGTTATTTCTTGTTTGTTTTTGTTTTCTTTTGTACGTTCAATTGTATGTCTATCACAAATGTGTTAAATACTAATATTTATATTTAACATATTTATGTGTCTCTCTTAAGTTTTTCTAGAACTAAGTCTAATAATATTGAAAAGATAGAAGGAAAATAAAAAGTCACGACCGTGAGTACAAATCTCGCTCTTGACAATATGCAGTGAAACCTACTGTTTCCATGAATAAGGAAGTGAAAATCATGACATGGGCAAAATATAACTGTTAAAGATCACGATTCAGCACTCGAAAGATGTCCGTAACTACCAATAATGGCTAGTTTGAAGGATAAGCGGCTATATTGATTATTTTGACCATTTAAAGGCCTCTTAGAACTCTATAAATAGGTCTAAGTTGAACCCTAGCCACCCAACCTTCTATCAAGCCTACAAAGTTCTGAAATTTTCATCTCTATTCTTTTACAATCAAAAAACCTTTTCTTTCAACCTTCACTTCAAAACACTAATATGCCTCGTGTTAAGGTAGCCGCAAATAAGAGAGAAGTCCTAAATTACCAACAAGAGTACAATTGTCCTTTTCCAATTCACACAAGAGAAGAAGGAAAAAGATACCAAATTCTCAATAAGTTGGAAATAATGGGTATGGTTTTTCTTCACATGGTTTTCATGGAGACTCTAGGACTCCATGAACAAATGAGGATGTATCTTGCTGATTTGGGTTTAAGCCAATTTGTGGGATGCGATTTCCACAAAACCACGATTGGATTTTAGAATGTCTAGTGACATTCGATTTTGAAGATAAAAGGAAGAGGGCGATTCAATTTCGCAACCAAGGGAGGCAATTCAACGTCACAAGAGAGATGATGGGTGTCGAAATTGTAAATTCATTAAGTATGATAGACTCTTTTCAACCAAATCGAGTTTGGGCATATTTAACGGGTAAGAGAGTCTTCGACCCCAAAAATTCTCCCAATAAACTTATTAAGGATGAGTGCATTCTTCTTCTCCACAAATACCTTTCCACTTCGGTATTTTATCTAGTAGAGAATACCAAAGTCCAAAAGAAAGATTTGTTTGTTCTTTCTTGCGCTTTGATGAAACAAAAATCAAAATTCATGGATATCATATGGGACATGATGAAGAAGAATTCTACAAGTATGAGAAACAAGATTGGGGTGGCCGAAATTATCACCGTAATCATCTTGGGTGCAAGAAGTGAACTCCCCTATGTCCAACAACCGGATGAGTATTTTCGTTATATGGATGGGACTTACTTAAAGAATATCGGACTTCTTCAAGAGAATGATGGTGTATATTCTTTCAACTCCTACTCCAACAACACTAAGAAGATAATCTCAATTCATGAAGATTCTTCTGTTGGACCATCTAATCCTACCGCTAGACGTCATCATGGAAAAGCTCCAATGATTGAAGAAGAAGAAGGTGAAGATGAAGAAGATGAAGCTCCGGAAGATTGGAAGGTGAGCATGCAACAAAAATTTGACAATTACCAAGCGAAACTTGGAGTAATGAAGAAGGACATGAAAATTCTAAAGAAAAGTAATAAATCGATGCTTCGAAAATTACTTTCTTTCTATAGAAAACAAAATTATCAATTTACTCCTAGTCCCCCGGATTATCCTTCTCAATGAAATGGGTTTTCTCTTTTCTTTACTTTTCTTTTTCATATTTGTAGTGTAGTTGTTTATTTTTAGATTTTCAATTGAATAAAATCTTCCACAATGAGGACATTGTATTCTTTAGTGTGGGGGGCAATTGTAAATCCCGAAAATCCAAAAAAAAAAAATTAAATTAAAAAATCGAAGAATTAGAAATTTTTTCTTGATTTATTGTTATTTATACATTATCCATACCTATACTATACTAACATATTGTCCAAGGTTATTGTGAGTGTTAAGTATTACAAGTTTGATGTTAGTGCATATTTCGAACAAAAAGTTTCGAATATACCACACGGTTGAAAGTGTGAGCATTTTTAGCATAACATTTATCAATTTGGCAAGGATTAATGATGAGTAACATTCAAAAGCAACATTCCAAGTAAGTTTCAATATATATTTTAATGCAACATGAATTAGTATAAGTTATATAGTTTTAGTTTAATGCTACTGATAAGTTTAAGTGGAGTAATATCTAGTAGTGTTCTTACTATGAGTTTTATATGCTATTCTTGAATACGTCCTATAAGTATTGAGTGTGTCTAAAGTGTTAGGAAACTATGGCCATAATACTTTGAAAGTAATCAATAAAGGATGAGGGTATTAAGAGTGAAAAATCAAAAGAAAGAGAGGATAACCAATGAGTTATGCAAAAGGTGAGGAATGGTACAGAGTAGAAACTGCAACTATTCATTGAGTAAAAAAAAAAAAGAAAAGTAGCATAGCATGAAAAATGGGTGCAAAGTACAAAGTACTTCAAAAAACATATGCTTAAAAGAAAAAAATTAGAGAAAGTGGTATGGAGCATAAAATGTAACCACTAAAAAAGGGGAGAGTGGTATGGAGCATAAAATGCAACCACTAAGAGTGTTTTTAGCATCCCGGGTTACCTAAAAATGCCTTGAGATCAAACTTTCCAAAGTGTGCTCCTTTTGTCCTTTATACTTTATACTATACTTGAGAGAAGGTAATATTCGAGTATGCATATAACACTTATATGAAGACGCGATTCGGTTGACCCTCCATTAAGAGCAAAGGTATGCAACTAAACTATATAAATTGCACATTACTAATTTGTGGGAAATTTTGAAGACTTTACTTGAATCTTATGAAACGTGGAATGTGGTACTCACTATAATAGTTTTTCGCCAAGTAAGGTACGAACTTGAATATTATTCATTAAACTTCTGTTGTTTACCTTGAGGACAAGGCAAAAGTTAAGTGTGGGGGTGTGATAAGTGTATATTTACACTTATAATCATGATATTTTTAATCATAAAACATTATGATTTAAGTCATTTTATACTTCATTTAAAAGATTTCATGTGGTATGTAGTTGTTTTTTATGCAAATGCAGAAACTAGGTAAATCTTTGGAGTAAAATGATTAAAAGTGGAATTCTATGGAAAAAGAGAGAAAAAGGTGCAAAAGGATGCGTGGAACACAAAGATTTGGCTTAGGATCGAAGTTGTCAAAGATCAGTAAAGTTGCAAAGAAGAATCATGCAGAAACAGCATTTCACAATAGTGACATCTATTCGCGGTCACGACTTGTCACTCTTCATAAATAGAAAAGTACCAATCAATATTCACGATCACGACATAAGATTCGCTGTCGTGATTTGTCACGGTTAATGGTTATCTCTTATCAACTACCAACCGCTAGATAACAACGATCAACACCATCAACTACCAACCGAAAAGATACCTTTTGGAAGTTAACCAATCATGAAAAGGTGTCTTTCCATTGTGGATGAGGATGAATCTTTACATCTAATCAAAATGAAGTGATGCAACTCTTCGCTAATGGACACGACTCTTTGTTTGGATAAACGCAACCCTTCATACTCTATAAATAGGGTTCAAGACCCACCAATTTCGTATGGCATGGTGTATAGAATTATAGGCGCGGTGTGTGATACATGCATACTTAGTTTTAGAGAGAAAATTGTGTAGATTTTACTTCGTTCTAAGTTAGCGAGAAAATGTATAAGTGATTCGAACCTTATTTCGATCTATAGATTTCTCTACATATTTGAGCGATTGTTGTATAAGTGTAATTGCAAATCACTTATCAATAAAAGTTTTCATTTATTCAATATTCACAACAAATAGCATCCTAGCGGAGGTTCTATACGGGCCGAGACCGAATTCAAAGCAGACGCAGGAATTGCGAGAATTAAAGAGTGGATACGGTTTGATCAAGTTTAGCTTTCATCTGCATACCTTACAACTTTGCTTTGTTTTCTACTTATACTTTCTATTTCGAAGTTTATGATATGTCTATGTGTTATATTGTGTATTTTGTGTTGAGTCTTTTATATTAATCTAGTTATATGCTCTTAAGTCAATTTTAAGAGTGATTTCGGGGTTAACAAGATTGTGTATAATCACTGGATCTATGATTATAACGCTGTCTAGTGAGATAACATTTTTAGAATGGTAATTTGCTAAATATGGCTATGTGAGAGCGGCCCGTACTAAGCATAGTATTATTGTTATCCAGGTTTATATAATCATCTTAATTCATTTGCACTAGACTTAGAAAAGTCATTTCATGTGTTGCTCTGTGGTGAATAATTGAATATCTGAGTGTCTAGAACAGAATCTGTTAAAGTAGTCTGGTGTATGTAATATCTTTGATGATTTTGCATGTTTTCTTTGCTATACTTATTCATAGGGACAATCTATACCGATTTCTTCTACTCGAATCTATTTATACATTTATCTATTTATTTACCATTATATCCCAACCAACCCATCAAAAATAAAATTATCTATTTTATTTTCTTTGTTCCGTTACTCTAGTTGGTCTTTATAACCGTATTCCATCCCTGTGGGTTCGATATCTTTTAAAACTACATCGTAACTGTATAATTGCA
>CATIWQ010721969.1:0-13125 GCA_949673415.1 Euphorbia schlechtendalii
TCAAATCATTTGAAACATTTATACCCCTGTTAAGTTCATCAATGAATTGTCATTTTTGCTGAATCTTTATGCATATGTTTATTTTGATTGCTTGCATGCCAATGGTAGAATGTCTCAAGTAAACATCCAAAAAATAAAAAAATAAAAAAAAATAAAAAAAATAAAGAAAAATAAGTCTGCTGGATTGAAAACCTGAAAGGGCAGTCCAGGAAAAAATGAAGACAAGGTTCGATAGATTGAAAACCTGCAAGGGCGATCTATGCAAAACTTAGAACCAATATCAAATTCATCATCATCTCCTCGGAATGGTACGAGGTAACACATACCTTCAACACTTTAGGTAAATGGCTTCCAAGTAGCCATCGCCAACACAACGCGCAATCAACGACTCATCTAGACTTTCCTCAAATCAGATCCAAGCTATGAACTCAAATCTGATTCAACGAACCCATGGTCATCGCTTTGAGGGAGTCGTCCATGGAATCCCTAACAAGATAAGTCATAGGGGTAACCATTCACTAACACAAATGAAGGCTCTTCACTGAATGAAGCCCATGACGCCTATAATAAACGAACATACATCATATGATAAATATTGCTCATGCATAAAAACATGCATCCATTACATTCGCACGATGACATTTACAGGTAAAGACATTGCCGAACTGGGGTAACACCATCCCTATAAACAAGGACCTCCACATGAGAAACCTACAAACAAGACGGTGGCCCACTCAAGCTTAAAGTCAACATTGCAACAAAAGCCTCCCAAAACAACGGAGCAATTCTCGGGACATCCTCGAATTTCTATTAAACTTATTTATTTATCATGTTTTAATTTTTGATTGAAGGGGAAAAATTTTTTGCTTCGCATAAACTCAATCAAATAATTAAAACATTCACCATCAAATATATTAACATTATCTTTTCTCTGATTTGTTACCGGAAACAAGTCAACATCCTATTAAGGAAATACAAAACACAATCGAAGAAGGTAACGGTTATCTAATGGTTGAAGAATGAAACAGTCTTAACTGAAGAATGAAACACTTACCAACCATTAAAGGGATGCCGCAGAAAGAAACGGTCAACCCGCCCACAAGGGGCATCAAGTACCTAAGGGATTCCAAAAAAAGAAATGGACAACCCTATGAAGACGTAGTACCAGAAAGGAAGGCCTACGTTATCACCAATTAGGAAAAAGAAGTCACCAGCCACACCGGTTAGGTATATTCTTAATCCCTCCGCTCTTTTCATGTGATAATACTGGTTATACAACCAGCAATTATCACACAAGGAGCAGCTGAGCACGGGATTTTGTAACAGCTCGCGCGTTCAATGATGACAGCTTTTAGGGATATTTATCCTCGAATCACATGATTTTCGAGTGTCCGATGATCTTCATATGGGATTCTTCCTCGTCTCTGAATTTAAAAGGACTTTAATTCAGAAAATTAACTACAAAATATAAAAATACATAAAAAAGTTTCAAAAACGCAACCAGAAGCCAAATCCGGAGCCCGCCTCGCCTATACTTAGTGAGGCATGGCTCGCCAGAGGGTTGGCCAACCTCGCCAGGTGTTTAGCGAGCCTCACCAAACCCTGGCAATACTTACCAAGATCCTGGAGAGCCTCGCCAGGTAGTCTGGCGAACTCGCCAGACTTTCTGGCGAGTTCGCTAGGCCTCTTGGTGAGGCTTCCTCTCCAAGAGCCTGGGGAAGCCTCGCTAAGAGTTTGGCGAGGCCTCGCCAGGCTTTCTTCCTATTTTGGATTTTTCAAAACTTTTTTCTATAAATATTCGGACTTTTTGGATTGAGGGGGGCTCGAAAATTCAAGGAAAAATCCTCTCTGTCAGATAAAAAAAACAATACAAACAATATCTCTTACTTTCTTCTTTTTTTTGGGATCTAAAACACTTTTGGATCCCAAATCTCTTCATCTTTTAATCAATTTTCTTCATCTTTACTTCTAAAATCCTCAGATATTCTCAGGTCTAAAACAAATTTAGAACCCGAGTATGATTATCTTTTAGATAAATAATCACTTTATTTTCCAACCAAACAATTATTTTTTCACATTAAACTACTATTAAACCAAAATGAGCAAGGAACGCTCCAAGGGATCGAACGGATACGCTGAAGTGGATTCATATCGAAAGCCTCTAAGTTCCTAGAGTTGCTTTATCTCGTGTTTCCGATATTGTTCTACATGTGAACCTAGGAATATTTTTATTTCTTTTATTATGTAAATAATGTTGTAACCTCTCCTTCATCCTTATTTCTTTCTTTATTTTTTTATTACTTTTATGTTAGAATACCCCAACGAAGGGAATTAAAATTATTCCCAAATAATAGACCTCACCTTATGCCATGTGATCATTTTCACTAATAAAATTGATCAACATACACGTAAATAAATATGAGCTAATTTTTATTTAAAATAACAATTTTAAACCGTCGATGTTTTAAGTAGGCCACACAGGCCTCGCTAAAATCAAATCGAACATATGTGATATATTGCAGGTTAGATGTATGTTTAGGATTTTATTTTTCCTTCGGGTATTGTACATATTTCACGGAAAATGTAATTAATAGGTTAGTGGGTGGTTGCATCCTCCGATTTTTTGAAGCCTTGTAATTTTTATTTTCCGCATTTATTTTCTACATTTATTTACTACTTTGTGGATGATTTATTTTCGGCTTTGTGGATGATTTATTATTTCGCATTATTGATGGATTTACTACTTTTTCTATACGTGAATCATGCATGTAAACTCTAAAAATGACCTAAGTGCAAATATGAACAATTGAGAGAATACGGTTTTCTATAGATGTAATATAATGTGATCACTTAAGAAATAAGCAACTTATCCGGACCTGAATCTCTATGTCTTGCTGGGCCATCCCCCGGACTTTAAGCCTCACAGGACTCTAATTCCTGGAAAGAGCTAATCCAGGTGGTGACTCCACACTAAGAAACGGTGGATTCGGGTTCGAACCGATCTAAAATGTTTTCACCCTCTCTTTTCAACCTTTTTACCTGGTCCCAGACCCGGTGCACCTTTTTTCAAACACCCCGATGGACCGTGCCTCTCATCTCAAGCACTCTCGGCCCACCGCTCCGTGTCGTCCGCTCACAAGCGATATCGTAAAGTTTGTAACGGCTACTTCGTAGAGCTTCAAAGTATAAATAGAAAACTGAAGAGGATGTTCAAACTGGGTGAATCACCTCGAATTTCTTAAGAGGTAAAATGCTGCTCAATTTGCTCTAGCTTCCAAAGAAATTCCACCTCAAGCAATCAGCAAACATCAAAAGTCTTATCTATTTGTAACAAAGAGAAATGACTTAGATTAACATTGTAAGGATTCAATGCTTCTATAAGTTCAATTCAATTGACATTCTTATATTAATCTGAGTGTTAGTTTGGGAAGGGTACCCAAACTGAGTTTGAGTGGTAGTTAGAAAGAAAGGTACTTTCTGTAATCATGTCTACCTGTTGTAAAGGCTTCTCCATCTATTAAAAGAAAGACTCACTAGTGGATTAAAGCTCGGATATAATATCCGGGGACTGGAGGTAGGCTAGGGGCCGAACTAGGATAAATCTCAAGCGTTGACATTCTAACTTTAAGCTTTTAGCTTGATCAGTGATCAGCTCATTCATCTCTCTCTCATTCATCATATTGCTTGTTATCCGATATATGCTGAGTAAGTCCTACTTAGCTAAAGATTGAAGATAAACTGTGCCAGCAAAGCTGAGTAGTTTATTCATTTTTATATCGCACTTAGCATGCATACTCAACCAAACTTGGTGATTAAACTTTAAAAAATCTAAAAGTAACCAAGATTCCATGTTCACCCCTCCCTCTACTATTGTTAAGAGCCCGTTTACGAACCAACACAAACATCTTCTTTCCAAGAGATGGGGTTTCCATGGACTTTATTCCACTGTGTTGGCCAAGGAAAACATTCATTTTTAAACACAACCATAGGATCATTCATCTTCGAGTTATTTTTGTGAATAAAAAACCACTTACTTATCTTTGGCCATTTTAACCGACGCTTTCTTTTTTTCAAAATTTGTGGTAGTTTTAACCAGTATGATTTGGAGGCGAAATATAGTAGTTTTCCTCCATTAGTTTGAATAGGGTAGTAGAAACGCCTAAAGACAGGACCATCTAGCCATATGTTAATGTTGGTGCATAACTTACTTAGTAGAAGCAATTCTAGCATAGAATTTGGAGAAACTTAACCTGGGGATATTTTAAAGTCTTTGAAAATGGAACAAATAGCTCTACCTAGAGGAAATTTAAATCCCCAATCAACCAATTGTGTATGCAAACCGAAGGAGGCTTTAGGAGGATTGTCAATAATATCGGTCAAACCAGGTACCGATCCCAACACTCCAGGATGGTTTGTCAATTGTTTCATATAATGCGTTATTTCGGTCGTGGTGTTAATAGAATGCACTGTAACATCAACATCAGGGGAAATTTCCAAAGATTTGAACCTGTTTACTGTCTCTTCTAGTTGATAAACTTCTAACGTCATTGGGACTGGTGGAAGATCGGTGCAATGTTGAGGGCTAGTTAGGTTTCGAGGAAGGGAAAATGAAGAGGTAGTTGTTGAGGCTAAGGTCAGATCAAAAGGTTCAGGCATATTTGAATCTTGATTTTAAATTGCCTCATTTTGAAGCACTAGTGGGTGATGAACGACTATGATTGGAATGGCGACAATCAGTTGGATTATCTCTATAGATGGAGAAATGGCCAGAGAATGGTGGCCCAAGGAAGATGAAGAACTAGAAATAGAAATAGTAGACATAACAAAAGATGAGAAGAGGACTAATAAAGGTTGGAGAAGAGTACTGTTGTCAATTATCATTGGAGATTGCCTTTGATGCAGAAGGAAGAAATTCAAATTTTTAAAAAGTATGAAGGAAGGATAAATTTAACATTTTATAGAGAAGGTAAGATTCGAGAAAGTTTGAATTTCAAAAAGATAATAATGATTATTTTTATAGGGGGAAAGTTAAGCGTTAAACAAAAGGCAAATTAATCGACACTATGATTTCAAAATGAAAAGCCGCAAGAGCATTCCACTCACATCCCAACCATGTTATGATGACGAGCAGAACCATGAAGTTTTACTCCTTAAAAAGGCAATAATCATGGTCTCGGTTGGAGGGGGACATGTGATAGTAGAGTATATATGAGAGGCCCATTTTAAGGTCCGGAAAGATTAAATCCTTATTGGCCCCATGGGGAGTCCATCAGGATTATCAAAATAAACTGTTACAATGAGAGTAAAGACCAAGTCAAACAAAGCCATAATGAGGGAGATATTATAGGAGAACCATTAACAACGGCTAGTGAATCTGAAGCCATTAATGAGGATTTCCATTAGTCAACATTATAAAAGGATATTGTTAACAAAGACAGAGGTATGAAAAATATAAACAAGCAATTGGGTTATATATTCTGATTCTCATTCTTGTATACTGATTTAAATATCAGAGTGGCTACGCCGAAAAGTCTCGGCTTAGTTACTTAATGCATTACTTGTTTTACAGGTAGTACGGTGTTAAGGGACATTCGTGTTTGTGATAATATCCTCTTGATATCAGTAGTGAAGAAAGGTAGAGTTCCAATTTGACCATCTTCTATCGCATCGTGATGCTTCGAAGTTGGTTCATTGAAAAACATGATTTCAAACTGAGAACAAAATTGCTTACATATTAGAATTGAACGAAAGCATTTTCAATTACAAAATGCAATCAACTTGATGATTAGGAAATTGAAAATCTAAGAGATGAAAGAAAGGAGATCGTAAATCATCACAAGAATGGCAATCAAAGAAGAGCCAAATCAAATGATTTAGGCCTTACATAGATTATGTATGTGTAAAATATAGTATGAATTAAGTGAATAAGTAAAGCAATGGAGTATTTGTAAATAATTTAGGAAAACTATCCAATTTTGAAAGTTACTCTAGTAGAGAATTGGCATGTCACGTCGATCAATTCCCATCAATTTTGAACAGAGTTGATGTTGAAAACATGTTGTTACGGCGCCAAGGGAATTCCCGTCGGTTATAAAGATAAACCAATGGGATTTCCATAGTAATCCCGTCGGTTTGTGATAAATAAACCGATGGGAATGTAATTAGAGCAATATCGTCGGTTGATATAATATTAACCGATGGTATAACTCTATTTATAAACCATCCGGATTAAATTAGAGAAATACCGTCGATTGATATTATAATAACCGATGGTATTTCTCAAACTATAATCAACCGTTGGATTGAATTTGAGCATTACCGTTGGTTATTATAATAACAACTAACAGTATTGCTCAATTAAAATTTATACCCAGCAAATTCAGTACTCATTGCGCGAACTCTGTCACGATTCCTACTCACCGCTGCAAATCTCCTCCACCATTCTTCATCTCATCATCGATTCCTCACCGCTGCAAATCTCCTTCCACCATCATTCATCTCACCATCGATTCCTTAATGAAGTAGTACTCTGTCGATTCCTTACCGCTGCAAATAAATCCTTCCATCGTTCTTCAACTCGCCGTCAAATCCTTAACCATTTTCCAATCTCACCATTCTTTCCAACGCTATCTCTTTCCCATTCTTTAGCTCGCCATCGAATCCCTAACTGTTAGGTAAGATTGTTTTTAGTATTGTATTTTAGGGTTTCTGATTGGGTATTGAAATTTAGGGTTTCTTCTGCTAATTATTCTATTCATGGAGAATTAAAATGTTGATTGGTTCTTAATTAAAGTGGATTTGGTTTTTAATTTGTTTCACTAGCTAGGGTTTAGGGTGTTTCTGATGTTAAATCAATTTGAATGCTGAATTTTTGGGTTTCTGCTACTAATTAAAATGTTGATTGGTTTTTAATTTGTTTCACTTGCTAAACTTGATGGTGTTTTTGTTAAATCAATTTGAATGCTAAATTTTAAGGTTTCTACTACTAATTAAAATGTTGATTGGTTCTTAATTGAAGTGGATTTGGTTTTTAATTTGTTTCACTTGCTAAACTTGATGGCGTTTCTATTAAATCAATTTGAATGCTTAATTTTGGGGTTTCTGCTGCTAATTAAAATGTTGATTGGTTCTTAATTGAAGTGGATTTGGTTTTTAATTTGTTTCACTTGCTAAACTTGATGGCGTTTCTGTTAAATCAATTTGAATGCTTAATTTTGGGGTTTCTACTGCTAATTAATTACCTCTCAAAATCAATTACTGATCATGTCTCAATTTTAGGAGCTAAAGTCCTTTCAATTTAAGAGGCTCTATATTGGTTGAAGGACCTTAAAGGTGCTTGATTCTTTGGAAGCTAATTATAATTGGTGAGTTCTAGCTGCCTTCTTCTCTCTTTAATTAGTTTGTGAAATGGTTAAAAACTGAATTTTTAATATTGTTTGCTGCACCAATTCGCACTTTGCTGTAATTTTCAATTTGGTAATTTTGGTTGAACTTATGATTTGTTGATTTAGATTTTGATTTCCCATGACTACGTGTTCATGAATAATTAGATTGGATATGGACATTTGAGTTCTGGGATCTTTATTGTTTGTTGTTTTTCTTAGTTTTTTTTCACTCTGTTGTGCCTAATGTTGCCTGTAGTAACTATGGTCTCTAAGCAGCAATTGTCGGAGGTGAAATTCATGATTAATCTGATTGTTAGATTTTGGTTTGATATAAATACTGAATTAAACATGGTGATGAAATTCTTGTTGAAAAATTGGGAAAGAACAGTCAAGATAGGTTGCTCTAACATATAATAAATTAAAATATATGGATTCTCCAACATAAATTAAATACTAAACATAAACAGATTATAGTAGCTTTCTTTGTACCTTTCATTAGCTTCATATTCAAGAATTAGAGTGGTTTCGTCATATTCAGAATCTTCGCTTTTTGTCAAAGAGGCCCATAGACTAGCTAGAGATTGGATAATTAGCAAAGCTGCAAATTATGGGCTCTCTATGAAATGCCTCTTGTTCAATTATCTTGGTTCAATAGCCCCCTCAAAAACCCACATTCTGTTAAACACACCTTTCTTATCTCATGAACTTGTTACAATTTCTAGTCCTTTGAGATGCTAGCTACTTCTCGTGTTCATTTCTTTATCATGTTTCTTATATATTCGATAGAATGAGTACTTCTTCCATTCATTTTTATAGGCTGATTCCCTTTCTTTTCTTTAGTAGTTTGTAGATTAAGAGATAATGGATTGGAGTTGGATGTATTTGAACCGGACTTCCATTCGGTTCTTACAAGGGGTCAATGGGTTCATCTCTACTACCCTAGAATACAAGCCAAAATGTGGATACGGAGTTCGTTGTACTTGTTGTGATTGCAATAATGCTAGGATTTTGGAAAATATTGATTTTATTAAAGATCACTTAATTCGTCGAGGATTCACAAAGGGGTACACAAAGTGGACATGGCATGGAGAAGTGGTAGATATTGCGGAGAGCTCAAGTAATACCATGAATTAAACAGTTCTAGAAGATTCTTTTGCTATAAATGAACATGTGGGAGAAGAAGATGATAGAATTGATGACATGTTGCATGAAGTAGAAGAAAACTTCACAGTAATTCCGGTATGTTTGAGAATATTCTCATATCATCAAAGACAGAGCTATATTCGGGTTGTGTTAAATACTCAGCACTCTTTGCTGTCCTTAAATTGTTCAATCTGAAGATAAGACACAATGTGACTGACGAATTTTACAATGACCTTTTGGAAACATTGGTTGACATGCTTCCTGATGGGAACACATTACCAAATAACATGTACAAGGTAAAAAAACTCATGTACCCTATGGGCTTGGAGCACAAGAAAATACATGGTTGTCTGAAAGATTATGTCTTGTTCCGAAATTAGTATGCAGACTTGGAAGGTTGTCCAAGGTATGGCTCTTCTCGTTACAAGAAAAAGGTTTCCAATACAACAAAGAAAGGTGTACCGGCAAAGGTTCTCTAGTACCTTCTGATTATACAGAGATTCAAACGGTTTTTCACAGATGAAAAAATTGCCAAGCTACTAAGATGGCATTATGATGCTAGGAAGGACGATGAACTGATGAGGCATCCTGCTGATTCCCCCCAATGGAAAAGAATCGATGGCAAGTTCCCAGAATTTGGTAGTGACGCTCAGAACTTACGTCTTGGTTTATCTACTTATGGGATGAATCTATTTAGCACTTTCAGCTCCCAATACAGCACATGGCTTGTTATTTTAACTATATGCAATTTGCTGCCATGGTTGTGTATGAAGTGTAAGTACTTGATGTTATCACTTCTCATCTCTAGGCTAAAATAACCCGGAAATGACATAGATGTATATCTTGCTCCTCTACTTGATGATTTGAAATTGCTTTGGGATGAAGGTGTGAGTGTGTTTGATGCATATAGTAAATCCGATTTTACCCTTTGAGCCATGATCTTTTGTACTATAAATGACTTTCCAGCTTTAGGAAATGTTCTAGGTACTTGGTAAAGGGGAAAATAGGTTGCCCAATTTGTGAGGATGATACGGAATCACTTCTTCTAGAATACTGCAAGAAACATATATACATGAATCATCGAAGGTTCCTCCCTACAAATCATTCATTTCAAAAAAAGTGAAAAGCCTTTAATGGAATGTTAGAGATGAATAAGGCACGATTACCTTTGAGAGGAACACAAGTTTATGAGAGGGTTAAGGATATTGTAACTGAGTATGGTAAGCCTTATAAGGGTAAGAGTGAAGGTGGATAAAAGAAGAGGTCAATCTTTTGGGACCTACCCTATTGGAGAAATCTTGAGGTTAGACGTTGTTTGGACGTCATGCATATTGAGAAAAATGTATGTGATGCGATTGTTGGGACACTTTTGAACATGCCTGGGAAAATGAAAGATGGTTTAAATGTAAGAAATGATATGGCTGCAATGGGTCGAACAGAGTTAGCCCCACAAAATCGAGGGAAGTGCACGTACCTTCCACCAGCTTGATACACTTTGTCTAAAGCAGAAAAAACCACTTTTATGAGTCATTGCACTATTTGAAGGCACCTGCAGGTTATTGTTCAAACTTCAAGTCAATAGTTTCGTTGACTGACTTGAAGTTAGTTAGAATGAAATCTCATGATAATCATGTTCTTATGCAACAATTCTTGCAGGCGGCTATTCGAGGGATTTTACCTAGTCAAGTTAGGTATGCTATAACCTGATTGTGCATGTTTTTTCACACTATAAGTAGCAAGATCATTGATCCAGAAAAGTTAGACCAGTTGCAGAATGATGTAGTTCAAACACTTTGTGGAATTGAACTATGTTTTCCACCATCATTCTTTGACATAATGCCTCTTCTTGTTGTACATTTGGTTTGAGAAATTAAATGGTGTAGACTCGTATTATTAAGGTATATGTATCCTTTCGAACAATTTATGGGAATTTTGAAAGGGATGGTTATTACTCTATCTAGGACCAAAGCAAGTATTGTCCAACGATATGTGTCTGAAGAAGTTGTGTAATGGTGTTCTGAGTATCTTTCAAATGTTAAAGCTTTTGGATTGCCTAAATCCTTACACTTTGATAAGCTCCTTGGCAAGGGTACTGTTGGGGGAAAAAACCATATATCGACTCTTTGGTGCTCCGGAAAATAGAATTAAATGTGCTCCAAAGTATGTCAGAAGTGCATCCATACATAGAGGAACATATTTCAGTTTTGAGACAAAAATATCCTTCAAAGAATGAAGCCAAGTTAACTCATATGCCCGATAATACATTCTTAGCATGGTTCAAGGAACAAGTTATGTTTCAATTAAGCAATAATTCTCAATTGTCCCCTACATTAAAATGGCTAGCATATGGATGTAACATGGTTGTCCATTCTTATGAAGGGTATGAGATCAATGGTTATTCCTTTTACATTAGGCGTCAAGATGGAAAATCCACAATGCAGAATAACGAGGTTTCAGTAGTAGCATTATCACCCGAATATGCTAGCAAAAAGGATAAAACATTGATCGAAAAGAGAAGGGTGTATTATGGATTCATTGATAACATACTAGAGCTGAACTACTCTGATCAATTGAAGATTTGTTTGTTGCAATGTCAGTGGGTTGATAATACACGTGGCATTATGAAAGATGAGCATGATTTCTTAACAGTGGTTAACCTCAACCAATTGGGGCATAAAGAAGATCCATTCATTTTAGCATCTCAAGCCAAACAAGTTTTTTATATGCCTGATCCTGCGGATAAGAGTTTGTCAATTATTTTTTAAGGAAAAAGATGAATATTAGGCATTGATGATGTGGTAGATGAACAAGAGTATGACCATCAATTTCACGAGATGCCATCTTCTCTATTCGGTGCGCCTATAATTGACTTAGTACCTGATCACAATGCGACATTAACTATACAAGATCACAATGAAGGATATTATGTCTAAGATAGCATAGTATTTATGGTTATTACGATTGTGGATTGATGTTTTTGTTTTTGTTTTTTTGTAACTGATGAGTACCAAATTTATTTGATAGTGTTATTTCAACTTCAAATTTATTCAAGTAATCCCCCATTCTCAACAATGTTTTTATGTGACAAATTAAAGTTCTGATCTTTTGTTTTGTTTTTAGTCCTGCCATCTCTTGCAGGGCAAGAAGTGGTCATTTTTAAGAAAATATAACAAGGGGCGTGAATCTGTATAGCTGTCATCAAGGAGGCATTTTTTCACTCTTCTTTCTTTCAACCTTTAAATGAATTTCCTGGTGGATCACTTGATAACTGTTAAAAAGAATGCTATTTTCAAGAGGAAACAAAATGAAACCATCTGCTGTTAGTCCTAGTATAACTGGATATTCAAATGGAAAAATGTTAAGCCATTTCTATTTTGATTGAATCTTTCCTGCATATCCCCCTAGAAGTCTAGAACTATTGTGCAAATAATATTTTTATCTGCACTGAGTTTACATAATTATAAATTCGTTTAATGGCTTGAGAAGCCTGGTAATTGTTTGTTTGAACTTAAATTGGGTTTTCTCTATTGCATTTGTGTACTGAAATGAAAAAGAATAATAACTATAGTGTATCATGTGATAATTTAGTTTTTGAATTACAGATGCATCATGGCAGAGTCATGCACAATTTCATCAAGTACTCAAAATGAAAAAAGGACAAGAGGTCCATCGAAAGGAATGAATAGCAAGTATAATGGTCAACGAGTGCTAGGTTGGAATGCTCTTTGCCCTGTAGACCCCTGGATCAAGGATTTCAAGGCTCATTTTGGTCTTCTTGGAAGAACAAATGTGCCTGTAAATTATAGTACATGGCATGTGTACCGAAAGGACTCAAAGAGAGTTTATGGCAGGATATGAAGGTACATGATTTCATAATTTCTTTATTTCTACTAGGTATATAATAATTATTTGTGTCCATCTATGTGCTCTTTTATTTTTTAACTCAATTTGAAAGCAATTTGTGTTCATATTTGTGTCAGCGGTTTATTCGGTAAGCTTTTTCAGTTAATTCGGTAAGCTTTTTCATTTCATATTTGGAAATTCAATTGATGCTTTTGCTTTCTTAAATTCGATTGGAAACCAATTTTCAGTTTATATTTGTATCTATCTATGTGCTTATTCAATTTATGCTTTTGCTGTCTTAATTCGGTAAGCTTTAGTTTTACTTTGATGCTTTGATGTTGAACACAAATTTGGTTTTTATACTCTGATGTATCTATATTAGAAATTGGTGAAGGAAAGATATATTCTGAAGTGTATATGTATTTTTCTTTATAAATTTGATCAACAAACAAAATAGTCACAACTTTGAACTTCTCGGATATATATCTTCACTTGCTCTGATTTTGCTTTGATTTAATCAGTAACTTCATTTGCTCTATTTTTTATTTAATCAGTAACTTTTTTGCTCTATTTTTGATATAATCAGTAATTTCAATTTTTCCTGTTTTGGCTGTCTAATTTCTTGATTCCTTGACTTTATAAGTTTTTTTATCACATCAGTTTGAATTTTATTGTTGATTGCTAAAGGTGAATCTCACATTTGGAAATATATATATAAACTGCTAGTAACTTTTTGAAGTGTATATGTATTTTT
>CATIWQ010721988.1:0-13459 GCA_949673415.1 Euphorbia schlechtendalii
AATGACTAACCCTGTTTGTTTCAAATGGATTGACAAACATGAATTTTATCGCATCATGGCATACTAACCTTTATATTGCAGCCATTTCATAAGCATTACATGCACTAGTCCATAGTCGGTCAAGCATGCATTTCACTTCTGCAGACAACATTTATCCTTGCTTTAATTAAATTTTGGAAGCGGTCGGGGCATCAGCTAGTTTAGATCTCTCCCATCATGGCTCACAAAATAGAATCATTTGTAGAGGGTCTCCCACATAAGAATTCCATCGAGGATTCAGGTTCAGGGTTCAGCTCAGGACGAAGATCAGTGAATAACTCAAGGAAAATTGGTGGAATGGCAGACCAACAGAACGTGTTAGGGGGAACTAATCAATTAGACCAGAGTGGGCCTGCTACCTCCCAGTCTACGATAGGCCAAGAAATAGCCAATGCTCTCAACGCATTTCTTCACAGTGACTAGTTCATTCAAGCTATCCAGTTCCATTCTCTCCCTAGACAGCCAGATGGCAGGGTGTCAGACCAGGAGCCCGTCGGTAACCTCCAAGGTCCTACTACTACCACCCACCATGTGGCTGGGAGACCTAGCTTTATCCCTCACATCCTCCCATCTCCTAGCACCCAATTTGAAGTTGGCTAGGTAGGGCCCACATTGCCTAAGACACAGCCACCTTTTCAATTGGGACAGAATGGCTTCGGAGCGGGCCAGGTAACGAGCAGTAATGGTCAGATGACAGGAATGGCAGACCAGTTGATAGTAGAACCGCCAGCTCAGCCCGCACAACCAAGTTATCACCAGGGGCCTCAAAAGCTCATAGCCACAGTAGGGTCGGGAGCACCATCTTTGAGGTTCATTCCAAGTACGTAGACAACCTATCCTCTGTTGGGAACTTTCTCGAGTTTCCAAGCTCCACCTTACAGTTATGGTGCAAATGTTGATACCATGACCAGTCAATACCAGGGTCAATTCCCGCCCCAACCAATTTATGCAATTCCTCCTAGGGGCCCTGTATACCTCCAAGTTCCATATAATCCGTTCAATGGTTCAGCCAAGGAGGAGACGGGTTACCTGGTTCCCCAACCCAGTATGGAAGAGCTGTGGCATCAGTTCTTAGCAACCATGTAGCACAGCACCCAGGCTTGCAGGCCACCGTCTACCCGGTACCACCCACTACACCAAGTGATGAGTGACTCCCCGAGAACTTTATCATGCCAGAGATAGTGAAATTTGATGGGGAAGGCGATCTCCAGGCCCACATAACTAATTACCAAATGATAATGAGAGCCGAACGAGTCAGTGATAAAATGCTGGCAAAAATTTTCATAGTCACGTTGGCAGCCCCGGTCAACCGATGGTACAACAATCTACCCCCGGAGGTGTCCCAAAACTGGGAGCGCCTTTCAGCAGCTTTGATAGAGCAGTACGGCTTCAATTCTAAGATGAAAAAGACCATGCAAAACCTAGAGGCCGTGAGACAAAAACCAAGAGAGCTGTTCAAGTCATACTACACCCGATGGATGGCTACACAGGTGTTGTTTAAAGATAATCTTAGTCTACCAGAGATTATTGCAAAATTGATAGCTGGAGCCCTACCGGAATACAGAGAGAAGTTAGGAATGGATGCCTACCCCTCTTATAACGTAGTATTTGAAAAGGCCGAACGAAAGGAGTGGCTCGAATTCCTCGAGACAACACCTTGGGAACAACCAGTCAGTAAGTCATGGTCCCGGAAGAATGACTTAGGGGCATTATTCTCCAACCCTACGCAGCCAAAGGGGAAGCAAGCTGATGGCTACTAAAAGGTGACCATTGGGGAAGAAGACCCTCCGCATGTGGAGGATGAGGATGCAATTGATGTAATAATTAGTATTTTTAAACTCTTTTATGTTAACAAACTCTATCAATGAGGCTTTTGAATCTTCGAATGCTTCAAACTTTTCTTGCTTGCTTGATATTCTATCAATGACAACACACATTCTCATAAGCATACACATAATGTTTTTAGCATAGGTGACACATCATGTCATGAAATTAATTTGGGTATAAATGGATTCCCCATAGTGAATTCAAATGATCTGACTCTTAAGAGAAAGTGAGAGATAAATACATGTACTTAGACAACGCGTGATAGCAATTACCTCATCATACAAAGATAAAAGATCAATGGAAAGATCTCCAAACATGAAACATCCACTAACTCACACAAAGATCAAAAGGATCGGAGCTAGAATGAGGCCAAAATGTCGACCAAGAAAGTTGGGACCAACCAACTGGCGTAATGCCACAAAGAAGGAGTCAGATCGTTGAACACGTTAACAACTCCATCACCACTATTCATAAGACCAACCAACAGGCGCAATGTCTCAAATAAGAAATCAGATTGTTGAACATGTCAACAACTCCATCACCAAACTACCGGTGCAATCTCATAAAGGAGTCAGATCAATGAAAACGTCAACGGCTCGCTACTATTTATGGGGAAATCATCGCTACATCGAAGGAAACGCCCATGATCAAGACTCATCATCACATACACCTTAAGCCAGCAAGGCGATGTGAGCACCAACCAATCATTCAAAAATGCTGAACGAGATAACAAATGAATAGCGGACATGGACAGTAGCCGATCTATCAGATCAATCAAGTCTTACACAATTGCTATCATTCATAGGTGAAAGAAATAAATCAGTGAAAAGTAGTACGAACACAAAATAAATTTGTATTTAGCTTGTCAATTAACACTCGGTTAGTTGAGCAAAAATGAAGGCCTATTTTCAAAACACAAAAAGAATAGTTCGTTGAGTTGAAACCTCGAAAAGGGTAGCTCAGGCAAAATTTAGGGCATCGAGAGAACCGCATTAGTTAGAAAACCTGAAAAGGCTAATCAATGGCAGGAGTCAAATCATTTAAAACATTTATATTCACATTAAGTTCATCAATGAATTATCATTTTTGCTAAATCTTTATGCATATGCTTATTTTGATTGCTTGCATGTCAATGGTAGAATATCGCAAGTGAACATCCCAAAAAAAATAATAATAAAATGATGAAAAAAATGAGTTTGCTGGATTGAAAACCTGAAAAGGCGGTCAAGGCAAAAATTAGGATAAGGTTCGATAGATTGAAAACCCGCAAGGGTGATCTATGTAGAAATTAGAACCATTATCATCTCCTCCTCAGAACGGTACTTGCATGGCATTATATACCTTCAACACATCAGGAAAAAGACTTCCAAGCGATCATCGCCGACACAAAATGAATCATCCAGACTGTCCTCAAACCAGATCCAAACTTTAAACTCAAATCTGATTCAACGAACCCGTGGTCATCGCTCTGAGGGAGTCATCCATGGAATCCCCAACAAGATAAACCCTGGGGATAACCATACACCAGCATAAGAGAAGGCACTTCAATAAATGAGGCCCACGATACCTGCAACAGATGAACATACATCATATTATAAATAATGTTCATGCATAAAATCATTCATACATGCATACGCATCACGTCACTTACAGGTCAAGGAGATGCTAAACCGAGGTAATGCCATTCCGACGACACTCCACCTCCACATGAGGAACCTATAAACAAGATGATGGCCCATTCAAGCTTACAGTCAATTCAAGCCTATTTAGGCCTCCTTCAAACAACATTAAAACATCACAAAAGCCTCCAAAAACAATGGAGCGATCATCGGGACATCCCCGAAAATCCCAAACTCAAATTTCCATATCTATCATGTGCTTGAAGAAAAAAAAATTTCTTAGAACCCTCATGTTTTAATTCTTGATTGAAGTGGCAAAATCTCATTTAGACTTTTTACAGTCATCCAAACTTTCTAAAATTCAAAATCCTAACTTTTTACAATCATTCAAAATTTTTACAGTTCAAAATCCTGACTTTTCATAATCATCTTAACTTTCTACAGTTCAAAATTCCTGACTTTTTACAGTCATTCGAACTTTCTACAGTTCAAAATTCCTGACTTTTTACAATCATCTGAACTTTCTACAGTCATCTAAACTTTCTACAGTTCACACCTTGTTCTAGCCTTATCACGATCAGCGGATTTTAACGAAGACTCACAGTAGTCGATGTATCATCAAAGGAATGGAGCACACTGCTTCCATCCTTTCCCCAACAATTCCGAGTATCACGATCAACTTACAAGGGGCATAAAATTTAGACCACAATGGTCAACCATCCTACAGTGGATTTCAACGAAGACTCACAGCAGTCGACTTATTATCAAAGGCATGGAGCGCACAGCTTTCATCTTTTCGCCAGTATTTCCGAGGGTCACGGTCAACTCACAAGGGGTATAAAATTCAGACCACAGTAGTCAACCATCCCATAGCGGATTTCAACGAAGACTCATAGCAGTCGATGTATCATCAAAGGCATGGAGCACACGGCTTTCATCCTTTCCCTAGCAGTTTTGAGTGTCAAGGTCAACTCACAAGGGGCAATCATTGTCAAATGGGCAATTCATAAGGGGCACGGAGAGGCCAACCCCAAAAGACGTTGTACCAAGATGAAAGCTTCCAGCCATCATCCCCAAAGAGTGCCAACCGTGACTGGGCAGCTATTATCTCCAAACCCCGTTCCTCTTTCAATCGTAGGACCATATTGATCTCATATCACCAGTGATCCCACGAGGGGTAGCCTGGGAGCATGGGATTTTTATGCCTGACTCGCAAGTTCGATGATGAAGCTGTAATTTTCCCTTGTTAGCTTTTCACATTTTGAAAGGTCCCAAAATCATCCGGAAATCATCTGCCTTGTTTCTTTGGGCCTCCTTTCCCTATAGAAATCCCAAACTAAGAAAAGCCCACTACCTTGTTTAATATCGTTAACGATATTGGTGATATCATTGATATCGTTGAATGACATCATCGATATCATTAGCGATATCCACTTTCCAGACAGAAAAAAAAAGATCTTGCATTATTCAACAAAAAATACCCATCCCTCACCCATAATTCGAACATTTTACTCCAAAACACCCTGTCAACATGATTCCAACCCATGTTGACCAATAATGGGTGGAAGAAAATGATGGGAAAAAGAAAAAATAGGCGGGTGAACCACCAAAGAAAAGGAGGTGGACTTTTGGATTGAAGGGAGTCCATAATAAGGGCTAAGTTTCAGTCACAAAAGGGGGATGAAATTGAGAGAGGAAAAAGGAGTTCTAGGAGAAGGAACTCGCACTTAGCACTAGGAAGGATTCCCCCATTTGTTCTTGAACACTCTTGAGCAAAACACCAACTTTCACCTCATAACACTTGACATTTTGAGTTACCAAGCTTGAATCCTTGAGTTTTAGACTTGAACAGAGAGTCTACAACATCTTTATCATTCACTTGAAGGCTAGTACACCTTCAGAAACATTCACTTTGGCTAGAAATAGATCCCTTCCAATGATTTTCGGTAAATCACCAAAACCAACCAAAAAGAAACAAGGAGAGCTTCCCGGAGAACTTCATGGACCTTGAAGAACATGGATTCATGACTATGGGGTAAGCCTCAGAGTTAGTAGAGTTAGTGCTTACATTTATATGTTGTTTGTTTTGAAATTTTGTTTTATTTTCAGTTTTTTCCATTTTTACAAACCATTCTGTCTCCTAAAATTTTCAGTATGATTTTGAATCTATTTGGGTATTTTCTTTAGATAAAACTATTCTAAACATCTTGAGCTTTCCGGAATGATAAAGATCATCAAAATCCATTAAGTATAGCGAAAGTTATGACTGTTTGAAGTTTTGGATTTTGCTTTTGCTATTTTCTGTGTTTTCATGCAGGTCCGGAAAATTGATATCATTAATGATATCACCTGATACCGTTAATGATATGACCTGATGCCATTACCGATATTGACCTGGAAGAATGTAGTTTTGCTTTGTTTTGCTCCGTTTCAAACCGTTTAAGCCCAGAATGACCCGTTTAATCCCGGCATGACCCGTTGAGACCATCCTGAGTTTGGAAATACATCGTTGGGGGTAACAAACCTCTGATTTGTAATTATTTAGGATTTATATATGATTTATTAATGTATTAATATGTTAATTTAAGCCTAAAGTAGCAACAAAAATGCTTCGGGCCATTCATATCGATATCGCCCTTCACGAGGAAGTCGATAACGATATGAATGGCATCGTTATCGTTGTTAACCCAAACGATGACTATATTATGCATGTTTGGCCTAGATTTATCTTTCTAAATATCATCATCTGAGTATTTCCTCAGAGACATCTCATGAGTTAGCAAGGTGCCTATCAGCTCATCATAGCTGTAGGTCTTAAGATCATGAGCCTCCTTAATAGCTCTCTTCTTGGAGTCCCACTCTAAGGTAAGAGTGTGGAGAATCTTCTTGATGTGCTCCTCCTCGATGAAATCCTTCCCAAGCCTCTTCAATTCAGTAACAATGTTAATGAACCTGGTATTCATGCTCTAAATATCCTCGCTAGCACCCATCTAGAACTTCTCATACTCCATCAGCATGAGATTGATCTTTGACTCCTTGACCTTGTCAATCCCCTCGTAGGTAATCTCCTGTTTCTTTTAGATATCCTATGCTATTTTACATCCTAAGACCCTGTTGAACTCAGTAATGTCTAACCCATAGTGTAAGTAATTAATCACTGTAGTATTCTCTTTGAGAAGCCTCAGGTCAGCTCATCGTAGTCCTCTAGATCTACTAGCACACGCACTCCATTCCTCACCACTGTGGGAACTCTGGACCAAGCTCAATAGCGGTCCAGACCTGCATGCTTTGGGATTGGATGAAATTTTTCATTCAATTTTTCCAGAATGTATAATGATTACCATCGAATAGAGGTGGTGTAGTCACGGACATTCCCTCCTTAAGGAGAACTACCTGATTGGAACTGGAATTATAGTTGTTGTAAGCCATTTATGGATCTAACTCAAAGATGGTTAGTCTAAAAGTAAAGCAAAAGCTCTGATACCACTTGTTGGTCTATAAACAGGCTCTTAACAATAGTAGAGGGGGGTGAATGCTTAATCTTGGTTACTTTTAATAAATTTTAATGTTATTCACCAAGTTCGATTTTTATATGCGCTCTGAGTATACATGATGAGTGCGATATAAAAACTTATAAACTGCTCAGCTTTGACACAGTTTATCTTCAACCTTTAGCTGAGTAAGAGTACTCAGCACAGATCAGATAACAAGCAAGATAATGAATGAGAGAGAGAGAGATGAATGAGTTGATAATTGATAAAGCTTAATGCTTAAAGTTAGAATGTCAACACTTGAGATTTATCCTGGTTCGGCCCCTAGCCTACCTCTAGACCCCAGATACCGTCTCCGAGCTTTAATTCATTAGTGAGTCATTTGTTCAATAGGTGGAGAAGCCTTTACAACGGGTAAACACTATTACAGAAAGTACCCTCCTTTCTAACAACTGCTTAACTCAGTTTGGGTACCCTTCCCAAACTGACACTCAGATTAAATAAGAATGCAAACTGGATTCAACTTATAGAAATGTTGAATCCTTACAATGTTAATCTAAGTAATTTCTCTCTATTACAAAGATATATAACTTTGATTGTTTGCTGATTACTTGCGATGGAATTTCTTTGAAAGCTAGAGTAATTTACGCAGTGTTTTAACTCTTAAGAAATTCAAGGTGATTCACCAAGTTAAAGCATCTACTCCCATCTTCTATTTATACTTTGAAGCTTTGTGAAGTAGCCGTTGCAAACTATACAATATAGTTGATCTTCAATTTCTCATCTCTTCTAATCTTTTAAATCTTCCCGTTGGAGATAGATTCCAGGATATTTAGAGATAGAATTTGAACGTTGAGGCGTGATAAAATTCCATTGATAAAATCTTGTTTTTCTTCAAGCAATCTTCCGTAGGAGATCTTTAGGTTAATTTTAAGTTTTGAAATTCCGCCTTGCAACGATTGCATGTTCAATTATTGTCTTGATTAACCAATAGTGGTATCAGAGCCTACCTTATGTTATGCATGATTGATTATAACCTTTTAAGATGTGATTGTCTATGAATTGATTAAAGTATGCTAAGCATAACTTAGGGTTCAATTCCTATTATAGAAAATGATGTGATAACTAGATTAAGGTTTTGCTCAAACTTAGTCTAGGTGATTATCATATAAAATTAGCAATGTTTTACCACACGGTTAAATGCTTTAACTAAGGGTCATCCCACACTTCACTTAATTAAAGACCAAAATCTTTAAATCAAAATTGTCCATGGTATTATGAATCAAAATGCCCGTGGTGATTTTGGTTGCTCATTCACTTTAAGGGGGCCTCTCCTACCTGAAAGTCACCATCGATATTAGATTCACGAATACCCAAGGGATTTTTATGACATATTCTATTTCTAGTAATGTAATTGATTTCCGCATATGGCTTTACAAACATGGTTTAAATTGTTAAATTAAAACATATAGACATAGGTACAAGAACTTAAGACATGGCCCTTGTTTATTTTGCATGCTATGTGGGGTCTTAGCATAATGGAATGATTATGATATACCAGTTAGAAAATTTTCCCTTAGAGTTAATAATTCCAAATAGCCCGGAATAATTATTTCATAATCATATCCATCATATAAGACCTAGACTAAAGGCACCGATGAAACCCCTATAACAATATTAAGGTGGTAAAATGTCTTCCCATCATAAGTTGTGATATGAACCTTATTAACGGGGTGTAAGCCCATGTAGAACGTGCCTTCCCTTACCATGTGTTTTGTCATGAGACTAGATGGGGTTCATGCCTTAACCAAGGAGGGTTAGTTTTCCATATTAATGGAGCTAATACTGAGTTGGAGACACACTTGAAGAGTCATACAATTGGGTACGCACGTCTCGAGAAAGAGAACTCGAATGGTTTAGCAATTGCAAGATATGCAAATGGATGGGGTTGCAACCATGGTTATCTTATTATCGCTTGACCTGTGATAGTGGGAGTCATAATGAATGGTTATGGATGCTACCTACTAAGGAAAATTGGTTCAACCAAATTTCTCGAATTTGAATAGAAAGGGCTATTTAAATGTCGAGAAAAATAGTAGTAATTATGTGTTTAATTAAATACGTTATATTAATTGCATTTACTAATTCTAAACAAGTTCTATCTTATAACTAGGTTGAACAATGAATCCAAACATAAACCTTCGCCTGATACTTGACACTAAATTAACAGGGATCAATTTTAACAACTGGTTCAAAGTTCTTAGAGAAGAACTTGAGAAAAACCACATGATTACATTCCAGATAATCCAGAATTAGTCAATCCTGATGTTGATGCTTCTATCCATGAGAAAGAAGCGTATCTTAGGCATAAGAGAGATGCTTTCGTTGTATTACTTGTGATGCTCGAAACCATGAGCTAGAAGCTTAAGAGACAACATGAAGGTATGGATTTAAAATCCATGCTAATTCATCTCAGAGGACTTCATGCAAGCATGAGAGTTGAGTGGAATGAAATTCTAAAGTTCCTTTATAACTCTGAGAGAGATGATGGGATCCTA
This sequence comes from Euphorbia schlechtendalii, assembly GCA_949673415.1. NCBI lineage: Eukaryota > Viridiplantae > Streptophyta > Magnoliopsida > Malpighiales > Euphorbiaceae > Euphorbia > Euphorbia schlechtendalii. The sequence continues at coordinate 9,535 of CATIWQ010721988.1, forward strand.
GTGATCGCAAGATTTTAACTATACTAATTTAGATGGGCTTATATTTAGTGATGAAGCCAAAAACCTTGTTCCCCACTTTTCTACCGATAAGATAAAAGTTCAAAATACGAAGAGGTGTTTTCAATACCGCTTATCTAAACAGAAAGATGGTGACCACTGCAAGTATACATTTTCAATGTAGTTTTAAAAGATATCGATCCCATAGGGAAGTGATTCGTAACTAAAGACCAACTAGAGTTACGGGGTAAATGAAAATAGGTAATTTTGATTGAAGAGTTTGGATGATAGATAGATGAATAGATAGATGTATGAACAGACTAGAGAAGATGTAAAATATATAGATATTCCCTAAGAACAAGTTAAACAGAGAAAAACATGCAAAATCATCAAGAATATTTCATACACTAAATAACATCAACAAATACGGTTCTAGACACCCTAATATTCAATAATTCATCGTAGAGAAACATATGAGATGACTTTTCTAAGTCTAGGGTAAACGAATTATGACACTTTTAAGAACCTGGATAACAATATTACTATGATTAGTACAGGTCACTCTCACATAGCCATATTTAGCAAGTTACCATTCCAAAAATGTTGGCTCACTAAACAGTGTTATAATCACAGATCCAGTGATTATACAAAATCTTGTTAACCCCGAAATCACTCTTAAAGTTAACTCGAAAGCATATAACTTGATTAATATAAATGATGCAAGATGAAATACTCATTATGACACATAGACATATCATAAATTTTGAAATAGAAAGTATAAGCAGAAAACAAAGTAAAGTTGTAAGGTATGCAAGTGAAAGCTAAAGTTGATCAAACCGTATCCACTTTTTAATGGGAGTTGTCAATTCCCGCAATTCCTGCATCTACTTTGAATTCGATCTCGACTCGTACAGATGCTCCACTAGGATACTATTCTTTGTGAATATTGAGTAAAAGAATGTTGATGAATGAAAACTTTTATTGATAAGTGCTTTGCAATTACACTCATACAATAAATGCTCGAATTTGTGTAATATAGTGATCGAAATAGGAATCAAATCACTTATACATTTTTCTTGCTAAGACTTTGAACGTAGTGAAATATATATAATTTATATTCTCTATCTTTGCATACACGTCTAACATGTATCACACACTATCAATCCACTCTCTCTTGGGAAAATGGTTGAGTTTGAACCCTATTTATAGAGTACGAAGGGTTGCGTCTATCCAAATGAAGAGTCGTGTCCATTGGTGAAGAGTTGCATCACTTCAATATGATTGGATGCATAGATTCATCCTCATCCACAAAGGAAAGTCACCTTTTCATGATTGGTTGACTTCCAAAAGGTGTCTTTTCGGTTGGTAATTGATGGTGTTTGATGGCGGTTGATCGTTTTTATCCAGCGGTTGGTAGTTGATAAGAGATTACAAATAACCATCATAAGTCGCGACTACGAATCCCATGTCACGATAGTGACTAATGGTTGATAACTTTTTGTTTTGAAGAATAACAAGTCGTGACCGAGAATGGGTGTCACGACCGTGAACAATGCTTTTTCTTCAAAATTCTTCTTGTAGCTTTACCAATTTTCGACAACTTCAATCCTAAGCCAAATCCTTGTGTTCCAAGCATCTTTTTGCACCTTTTTCACTCTTTTTACATAGAATTCCACTTTTTATCATTTTACTCACAAGATTTACCTAGTTTCTGCATTTGCATCAAAAACAACTACATACCACGTGAAATCTTTTATATGAAGTATAAAAAGAAACAAAACCATATCATTTTATGATTGAAAATGTAATGATAATAAGTGTAAAATATACACTTATCATACCCCCACACTTAACTTTTGCCTTGTCCTCAAGGTAAACACAATAGAAGTGTATATAATAGTAATTCAAGTTCGTACCTCATTTGGCGAAAGTCTATCGTAATGAATACCACATTCCCATGTTGCATATGATTCAAGTAAAGTGTTCGAAATTTCCCACAAATTAGTAATGTGCAATTGATACAGTTTAGTTGCATGCCTTTGCTCTTAATGGAGGGTCAACCAAATTGTGTCTTCATATAAGTGTTATATGCTTACTCGAATATTTCCTTCTCTCAAGTATAGTATAAAGTATAAAGGACAAAAGGAGCACACTTTGGAAAGTTTGATCTCAAGGCATTTTTAGGTAGCCTAGGATGCTAAAACACTCTTAGTGGTTGCATTTTATGCTCCATACCACTCTCCCCTTTTTTTAGTGGTTGCATTTTTTGCTCCATACCACTTTCTCTCATTTTTTTCTTTTAAGCATATGTTTTTGAAGTACAGATTTGTACTTTGCACCCATTTTTCGTGCTATGCTACTTTTTTTTCACTCATTGAATGGTTGCAGTTTCTGCTCCGTACCATTCCTCCCCTTTTGCATAATTCATTGGTTATCCTCTCTTTCTTTTGATTTTTTACTCATAATACCCTCATCCTTTATTGATCACTTTCAAAGTATTATGGCTATAGTTTCCCAACACTTTAGACACACTCAATACTTATAGGAAGTATTCGAGAAATGCATATAAAACTCATAGTAAGAACACTACTAGATATTACTCCACTTAAAACTTATCGGTAGCATTAAACTAAAACTATATAACTTATACTAATTCATGTTGCATTGAAATATATATCGAAACTTACATGGAATGTTGTGATTGAATGTTACTCACCACTCATCCTTGCCAAATGCTAAATGTTGTGCTAAAACGCTCACACTCTCAAAGTGTGGTCGTACTCGAAACACTTTGTTCGAAATATGCACTAACATCAAACTTGAAATACCTAACACTCACAATAACCTTGAAACATATGTTAGTATAGTACAGGTATGGATAATGTATAAATAACCCACAATCAAGAAAAATTTTCAAATTCTTCAATTTTTTAATTTTATTTAATTTTATTGGATATTTGGGACTTTACAAATGCCCCCCCACATTAAAGAACACAATGTCCTCATTGTGAGAGACTTTATAAATTGAAAATCTCAAAAATAAAAACAAACAACTAGTTAAAAAATTTGAAAAAGAAAAGAAAAGAAAAGAGTAAACCCGTTTATTATGAAGGAGAATCCGGGGCCCATGTAGCGATCGCGAAGGCCTCTCACGATTGTGATTTCCTTCAAAACAGGAATAGAAGGTATTTCTGTATAACTTCACGAGCATGATCTATCGTCACGATCGTAACCTTCTTTAATCCTTCTATTTCTTCAATTTTAGACTTAGTACCGTAGTCTCCCAGTATTTGATCTCTAGAACGCACTTGCCTTCCCCGGCAACGGTGCCAAAAACTTGATCGTAAGGTTTTGAATATACTAATTTAGATGGGGTTATATTCGGTGATGAAGCAAAAAACCTTGTTCCCCACTTTTCTACCAATATGATAAAAGTTTAAAATAAGAACAGTTGTTGTCAATACCACTTGTCTAAATAGAAAGATGGTGACCACTGCAAGTATACAATTTCGATGTAGTTTTAAAAGATATCGATCCCACAGGGAAGGGATTTGGTTTTAAAGACCAACTAGAGTTACGGGTAAACGAAAATAGGTAATTTTGATTGAAGAGTTTGGATGATAAACAGATGAATAGATAGATGTATGAATAGACTAGAGAAGATGTAAAATATATAGATATTCCCTAAGAACAAGTTTAATAGAGAAAAACATGCAAAATCATCAAGAATATTTTATACACTAAATAACTTCAACAAATACGGTTCTAGACGCCCTAATATTCAATAATTCACGGTAGAGCAACACATGAGATGACTTTTCTAAGTCTAGGGTAAACGAATTATGACACTTATAGGAACCTGGATAACAATATTACTATGCTTAGTACGGGTCGCTCTCGCATAGCCATATTTAGCAAGTTACCATTC